>PVKB01000620.1:62214-104838 GCA_004027205.1 Ctenodactylus gundi
AAAAAAAAAAAAAAAAAAAAAAAAAAAAAAAAAAAAAAAAAAAAAAAAAAAAAAAAAAAAAAAAAAAAAAAAAAAAAAAAAAAAAAAAAAAAAAAAAACCTAAGGAGAACGTAAGTGAAAATAAATATACCATACCAAAATTTACAGTAGTAAAATTTTGGCAGTAAGTTACTAAATGTGTGTGTACACATGTTCATGCATATAGGTGCTACATATAAAATATGTCAATGTATAAATACACCTTCTCTTTTCATTTGTAAGTTCCTTTCAACATTTTGGCTACTGTGAACTATGCTACAGTCATGGATGTAGTTAAAATAGCTCTTTAAGTCCTTGCCTTCAAGTCTTTTAAGAAATGCCAAACCACATGGTAGTTCTGTTTGCTTATTTTTAGAAATTGTTATATTCCTTTTTAATGTGCTATTCTACTACTTCATCACTTCTTGCCAAAAAGTTAATCTGCAAATGCAGTTTGTTTCTTTTTGGTAATTTTGTTGAGACGAGGGTTGATATGATGAGAACAAAAGCAGACTTTTTTCAATTACCTTCTCATGCTGCACTTTCACACATTTGTACCAAAGTATATGAAGAACACTAGCTGCTAGCTGTGAAAACTCTCTGTAGCTAAAATCATACTCTGAAGTTAGAGGAATAGCTCAGCAGTTAAAGCACTTGCCTAGCAAGATCAAGGTCCTGAGTTTTATTTCCCAACACTTCATAAGCTGAACATGGAGGTGCACACCTGTAATCCCAGCACTTGGGGTTGAGGCAGGAGGATTGCCATGAGTTCGAGGACAGCCTGGGCTACCTAGTGAGTTCAGGTGGAGCATGGACTACAGAGCAAGACCCTGCCTCAGAAAAGAAAAAAGAAAAGAACAAAAAGACAAGCAAAACTGGGGATGAAGGAATGAGAGTGGTTAAAGCACTTGAATTGTAAGCTCAAGCCCCTGAATTAGATTCCTCAGCACCACCTAAGCTGGGCATGGTGGTGCACGCCTGTAATACCAGCACTTCAGAGGCTGAGGCAGGAAAACTGCCATGAGTTCAAGGCCAGCCTAAGCTACCTAGTGAGTTCAGGTATAGCCTAGACTAGAGAGCAAGACCTAGTCTCAAAAACAAAACTAAAAAGAAAAGAAAAGAAAAGCAAAACTGGGGCTGGAGGAATGACAGTGGTTAAAGCAGTTGACTTGCAAGCTCAAGGCCCTGAGTTCAATACCTCAGCACCACACAAGCTCGGCATGGTAGTACATGCTTGTAAACCCAGCACTTGGGAGGCCGAGACCGGAGTACTGTCATGAGTTCAAGGTCAGCCTGGGCTACAAAGTGAATTCAGGACCAGCCTGGATGACAGAGCAAAACCCAGTCAAAAAAAAAAAATAAATAAATAAAGGCTGTAAGTAAGGATACTGAAAACCTAAATTGTTTCAGGACTATGATGAACACACTCCAGAAGTTTGAATTTTGTGTGGAAGTAAAGCTTCCTCTCCAGAATACTATTTAGCGTAATTTAAAATAAAACATGGGAATGAAAGCATAGCTCAGGAGTTAAAGTGCTTGCCTAGCAAATGTAAGACCATGGGTCCAATTCCCCAGCAATGTATAAACTGGGTATGGTGGTGTAAACCAGTGATTCTAGCACTCGGGAAGCTGAAGCATAGTGAGTAGGACCAGACAGTTCCACAGAGTAAGACCCTGTCTCATAAATAAATATATACATACATACCTGAATTAACCACTGGAAGACACAGATGGAGAGGAAACGATGACACTTTATAATACTCCAGATATAAAGTTATGAAAGCATGATGAGTGGAAAAATGTTATAAAAAAATACTTAACTAAAAAAATTATTCATTTTAAGTGAAATATGTACATTATCACCCCCAAGTCCAGAAGATGCCTCAAAAAAAAAAAAAGCATTCAAACTGGACTTAGGAAAGATTGGCTACTGGTGGAACAGAAGCAAAAGAGCTGCACAATGTCTCCTCGTAGACCCACTAAGAAAGGTGAGATTACAGTCAAAAATGGCCTGTTCAATATAGCTAGGAGAGGGAGGAGCACCCTAACAATGAAAAAGAGCCCAAGTCTGGAAGTAGGTTCAGATGGGGACACCTGGGTTTTGAGGGATACTCTTAAAACAGTGCCCAGAAAGAAACTGGCACGAGACAGTTGAGAGGAGAGAAAAGCTGCTGACCCATAAAAGGCGAGGGAGGAGATAGTGGGAGGAACTCCGAAGGTGAAGAGCCCCACCCTTAGGGGAGGAAAGCCAGGAAAGGCAGGAGAGCTTTTGCTGAGGGGCCTGGAGATAGGCAAGACACCTCAGAGACCAAGGAACGGTTAAGTACTCCCTCGCTGCCTACTCCCAAAACAGAGCTCAGAGGCTTTTTGCAGACCTCTCGGCTAGGCCTTTATAGTGAAGTTCCTCAACAACAGAAACATGGGAAAACAAGGCAACAGAAAAAAACACAGAAACTCCCAAGTACCCACAAATTATTATCATGGGCCCTGAAATAGTGAAATTCATAGGGAAGTCAAAAACCAAATAAACGACTTCAAACAAGATATTCTTAAAGAAATGCAAGTAATGGTCAGTGGGCTTAAAGAGGAACTTACTAAACAAATAGTGGGCCTAATGGATACAGAGCTTACTGAGTAAACAGAGAAACAAATAAAATGTTGGATGAGGTAAATAAGAAAATACAAGATATGAAGGAACATTTTGATAGAGAAGTGAAAATTCTGAAAAAAAAATCTAGCTAAAATTCAGGATATAAAAAATTCATATGAAAGCAGAAGTCAACTCGAACATTGTGAGGGCAGAGTATCTGATCTTGAAGACAAGGCTAAGGAAACAAATGCTATAATAAGGCAGGACTCCAAAATCAGAAATGATCAAAGTAGCTGGATACAATACATGATGGATGATTCCAAAAGAACCAACCTCAGAATCATAGGAGTGGAAGAAAGAGCAGAGAACAGCACCGAAGTTACAAAGAATTTATTAAGTGAAATCATACAAGAAAATTTCCTCAATCTATGAAATGAAATTAATGTCCAGGAACAAATAACTTATAGAACACCAAAAAACCTCAACCAGCAAAGGAACTCACCGTACTATACTATTTTTTAGACATGGCAGACTTCAAACCAAAGCAGATCGGAAGAGACAATGATGGTCACTATAGAACGGTAAAAAGAGCAATCCAACAGGAAGAGCTTACAATTATAAACATAGAGGCACCCAACGTAGGTGCACCCAGTTACATACAACAGAAACTATGGGACGTGACGGACCAAACTGGCCCCAATACAATCATACTAGGGGATTTCAATACCATACTCTCACAACCAGACAAATCAACTGCACAAAAATCAACAAAAAAAGTCAGAGCTAAAACACACCATGTAGCAAATAAACTTAAGAGATATCCATGAACCATTCTTTCAAATTTTAACAACATACACCTTTTCCCCAGCAGCACATGGGAACTTTTCCAAAATAGATCGTATCTTTGGACATAAGACATGGTTAAATAAACACAAAAGAATTCAAATCATTCCCTGCATACTTTCAGATTAAAGTGGAATAAAAGTAGAAATCAATAGCAAAAGTATTACAGAAACTATTCAAATACATGGGAGTTTAAATAATACATTATTGAATAAGGTATGGATCACAGAAGAAACCAAGAAAGAAATCAAGAGCTTCCTAAAGTCAGATGACAATGGACGTTCATCATACCAAAATCTGTGAGTCATAATACTAAGAGGAAAATTTATAGCTATGAGTGCATATATGAAAAAAAACGGAGCAATCTGAAATTAATGATCTAATGATGCAGCTCAAAGTCCCTGAGAAACAAGAACAAATCAAATTCAAATGTAGTGAAGGAAGAAAAATTAAAAGAATCAGAGCAGAGATCAATGAAATTGAAACTACAAATACAACAGAAAAGATCAATGAATTAATGAGTTGGTTCTTCAAAAGGATAAACAAGATCAATAAACCTCTATAAATTCTTACCAAAAGAAGAAAAGAAAAAACCCCACATCTGTGCAATTAGAAATGAATGAAAAAGGTGAAATCCCAACAGACACTGCTAAAATCCAGAGAATTATACAAAACTACTTTGAAAAACTATATTCCAACAAATTCATGAACTCAGAAGAAATGGAAACCCCAAACAGAGCAATAATGAGGGCTGAAACCAAGGCAGTAATAAAGGATCTATCAACAAAGAGAGGTCCAGGACCTGATATTTTCACTGCAGGATTATATCAGAACTTCAGGGAAGAGTTAGTGCCAATGCTCCTTAAATACATCACTGAAACTGAAAGAGAGGGAACACTGCCCAACTCTTTCCTGAAAGCAGGTCTCATCTTGATTCCCAAACCAGACAAAGACCCAACAAAGAAAGAAAACTACGTCTATTTCCTTAATGAATATTGATGCAAAAATCCTCAGTAAGATTACTTGCAAACAGAATGCAACACATTATTAAAAAGATCATACACCATGACCAAACTGGCTTCATTCCAGGGATGCAAGACTGGTTCAACATATGCAAATCAATTAACGTAACACATTACATCAACAAAAGCAAGGACAAAAACATGATCATCTCAACAGATGTAGAAAAAAACTTTGACAAAACACAACACCCTTCCTGATCAAAACTCTGATGAAACAGGTATAGAAGGACTCTACCTCAAGCTGATAAAAGTAGTTTATGACAATCCTACAGCCAACATCATCCTAAACGGAAAAAAAAACTGAAAGCATTTCCCTTCAATTCAGGAACAAAATGAGTGTGTTCATTATTACCACTCCATAGTACTTGAAAGCATAGCCAAAGCAATCAGGCAAGAGACTGGAAAAAAGAGAAAATGCATAGGAAAATAAGAAGTCAGACTATCCTTATTTGAAGATGGCATGATCTTCACAATGAGGACCCCCAAAAGCTCTACCAGGAGACTTTTAGACCTAACAGATAAATTCAGCCAAGTTACAGGATATAAAATCAATACACAAAAATCAGTAGGATTCCTCGAAAGCAACAACAAAAGCACAGAGAAAGAGATTAGAAAGACAATTTCACTCACAGTCGCTTCGAAGAAAATTAGATACCTAGGAATCAACCTAATAAAGCAAACGAAGAACCTCTATACTGAGAACTATAGTACTTAAAAAAAAAAAAAAAACAAGAGAATTTTAGAAAATGGAAAAGCATCCCATCCCTGGATAGACAGAACCAACACTGTCAAACTGGCCATACTACTTAAACTAATATACAGATTCAATGCAAACCCAATCAAGATAACAGAAGCATTTTTTACAGAACTAGAAAGAACTACCCAAAAATGTATATGGAACCACAAGAGGCCAACAATAGACAACTCAAACATTAAACAACAAAATAAAAGCAGGAGGCATCACAATACCAGACACAAATTTATATTACACAGCAACAGTGAAAAAAAATAATATGGGATTGGTATAAAAAACAGACTGGTGAAATCAATGGAAATAACTGAGGATGCCCAAACATCCCAGAATGCCTTCTGCCATCTGATCTTCAATAAAGGGGCCAAAAATATACACTGGAGTAAAGACAGCCTCTTTAACAAATGATGACAGGAAAACTGGCTAACCACACGCACAAGACTGAAACTAGACCCACAATTTTCACCACGCACAAAAAACAAATCAAAATGGATCAAGGACTTAAGACATTAAAATACAAACACTGAACTTGATGGAAGAAAAAGGAGGCAAACCTTAGAAAACAGGGTAGGCAAGGACTTTCTTAATAAGACACCCAAAGCACAAGAGAACACCAAGAACTGACAAGTGGGACTATATGAAAATTAAGAAGCTTCTGCACAGCAAAGGAAGCAATCAACAGAGTGAAGAAAGCACCCACAGAATGGGAAAAAATATTTGCCAGCTACTCCTCAGATAGAGGACTACTATCAAGAGCATACAAAGAACTGAAAAAAAGTAGACCCTCCAAAATAAAAGACCCAATCAATAGATGGGAATCTACATAAACAAACAGTTCTCAGAAGGAGTTCAAATGGGCAATAAATACATGAAAAACTTGTTCAAAATCTTTAGCCATTAGAGAAATGCAAATTAAAACAACACTGAGGTTCCATACAAGGCCAGTAAGAACGGCTGCTATTGAGAACTAAAAAAACCAAAAACTGTTGGCAAGGCTGTGAGGAAAAAGGAACCCTCCTACACTGTTGGTGGGACTGCAAACTGATACAGTCACTATGGTGAACAGAGTGCAGACCTCAGAAAACTGAACACTGACATCGCATTTGACGGAGTTGTACTTCCTCTGGGTATCTTCCCAAAAGAGTTAAAGTCATCATATCATAGCAATACATGCATACCCATATTTACAGCAGCACAATTTATAGCAGCCAAATCTTGGAAGAAGCCAATACACCCAAGTATAGATGACTGGATAAAGAAGATGTGGTATGTGTGTGTGTGTACACACACACACACACACACACACACACACACACACACACACACACAATGGAGTAGCAAAGTTGAGTCATCTGTAGGTAAATGGATGTACCTTGAGAACAATATGCTCAGTGAAAGGAATCAGACCCAGAACGTTAAATATCATATGATCTCTCTAACATGAGAAAACCAAACCATAAAAGCTGTAGAAGATGCAGAAGTAGTAAAAAGATGGACACTGTGAAAAGGGCAGGGGGAGGGGGGAGTGTGGGAAGGACAAAAGGAGGTGATATGTAAGCAAAATATAAATAAAATAAAATAAAGGAAGACTGGCTACTCTGGAAAGGTAAGAAAATTGTATCACCCAAGTGACAGAGCCAAATAGAGGTTAGACTTTGAGAATGTGTTCCTGAACTCTGGAATAAGGTTCATTGTGAACACAAAATATGAAGTGTTATAACACTCTAATTCTTAGTTTAGCAACTGTTCATACAGAACAGAAGAACCAAACAATTACCTGATAGCCTTCTGTTTTCTTCTGACACCACTTCAATAAGGCATTCCTCTTCGATCCTCCATATTCTCTTGCCAATGCTGAAAGAGGATCCTTTCTTTCTTCTCTGTTTAAGTAAAAACAAGAAAGCCAAAGATAAAATATTTTGCGTTTGAGCACCAGAATAAAAATACAGCATCACTTTGCATTTATTTTATACAGAATAAACGTACATACTAAGGCTATTTGCAGTACAGGGGGCCAACCCAGGTCCTTCAGACTGAGATCTATCACTCAGCACCAGCTCTTTTTTTTTTTTTTTTTTTTTTTTACTTTACTAAGTTGTGCAGGCTGGGGTCAGACGTGTGACCCTCCAAGCCCACCCTCCCAGACTGTTGGGATTACAGGCCTGGACCACTGGGCTGGCTTACAAAGGCCATTTATGGCAAGATGTTATCTTTCCTTCATTTGATTATCTTTCCTTCATTTGATTTTTTTATCTATTAACTTTTAGTATATGACCCCATAGACTCACAGCTGTCAGAGATTTCTATATCTAGAAAGAGGCAAAGACTTAGTATCAAGTCATTCAAAATTAACAGTATACATCACAGGGTACTTAGAAGTGAGGGAGACAATCTGATACTGGCGGCACCTACAGTCATCCTTGCTGCCTCTCACCGAGTATTTTAGTTTATTTTGCTCTTTTTTATTACCAAACTTTTATGTCTTTAATCACTTCATCATTTTTTAGATATTGTAAATACAAAAGGCAAGGTTACACAAGGTAGGGGATTCCATAACCTAGCACTTGCCTTCATAGAGGTCCAGACGAGAGACAGCAATAAACACTAAAAACATTTATCACTTCCAAGACATCTTAGGCATGTTTACTGTTAGTTTGTATGTTTTTTTCTGATACAAGGTCTCACCGTTATATTGCTCAGGCTGGTCTTGAATTCCTGGACTTATATGATCCTCCTGTCTCAGTCTTCTGAGTGTTGAAACTAGAAATGAGTATCAACTTTTCTGCAGACTCATTCACTCAGTGTCACTTACTCAATAGCACTGTGCCAGGGAGTAAGTGTTTAACAATCAATGGTGAACACAGGATCCCAGTGTTCAATCTCTCTGTTCAATCTCTCCCCTTCTCCCCGCCCCAATACTCAGAAGTCAACCCAGGACTTCTGCAGAGATACATTCCCAGTCCTTTTTAGACTTCTCAAGGAACTTTAGAATTCACTCTAAGTGAACATACTAAAGAAGCTCGGGTGGAAAAATTCTATGGCGTGGGCTGGGAATGCAGCTCAGTAGTAGATTGCTTGCCCAGCATGTGGAAGGCCCTAGGTTTGATCTCCAAAACTACCAAAAAGTAAGTAATAAATTAAAATTTTAATGGCTAATGATAATTCATTTTTTAAAAACCTTATGTAACGTTCTTTAGGGTATTGCCTTGTAAGCAGAATAAACATCCTGCCCCAGAAAAGATACTGAAATAAAAGGATTCTCCATCTCCTTGGTGATATGACAGAAGCTGTCCAACTCTGTTCATTCTATATCTCATCCTTCCTTCCAGCAGCTACGTAAGAAGACCTGGAGAAAGACAGTGCTTTGTAATATACTCCTTGACAAGTAGCCTGTTCTTAAAATACGGGTGCATTTTCCAGTGATAACAAAGCAAATCAAAAATTTCAGCCACATATCCCATTAACTTAGCACTCCAGTAGGTATTTTAGAGGTAATATTGGCATTCCTCATATATTCTGTCAGTATTTAGCCTTCAACAAATGCTATGAAATCAAGGAGCAGGGATTTAGAACCGGAAATCACAACGGACCGGTAGGCTGAAATAATACTTTTAGAACCAAAAGCAACGTATCAAGCTCTTTCAATGTACAATGGGATTGCTATGTTCAAAAACACACTGTTTAAATCATTCTAAGATGAGGAAATAAGGCCAGAAGATGTCTTGTTGAGAAACACAACTCCTAAGTGAGAAAGCCAGAAGGAGTAGGTATTGTGTTTCCAACACAGGCAGTGTGCTCCACAGAAGCTCGGGCAGGGAGGCCTTCACCTAGGACTCCCAGAGGAGCACTGCTTGTCCCTAACCTGCACAGCTAGAGCGGCCTGGGCTCCTCCAGCACTGTGCCGCTGCCCTTTACGTAAGATGCACTGCCCACGGAACCACAACCCCAGGTTTGCTCACCTGAAGTAGGGCTTTAAAAGTCCATAGTTTTCATTTTATCCTCAAATCTACACATCAATATACTACTAAATTTCTGAAACCATTTTCCTACCTCTCCTTTGTTTTACTTCTCTTAATAATCTCTATAAACACTAAATGCTAAATTTCTGACATCTAACTTATTCCACTAAGTTCTTAATACTTCTTAGTCCAAAGTGGCTTCTGGCGTAAGAGAAATATGAATAATATACAAATACATTTTCATTTATTGATTAATGCAGTACCATGTTCTCTATCTTCCAGCCTAAGCAACTGCAGCTACCTTTGATAGTTCCCGTTTCTGTATTCCTTGTATTTCTTGGATAAAATCTGTTACTGAATCATCTTTTTGTTTAAAAATTCTCTAGGCTTTGGCAGTGTGGATCAGCAACTATAGAGCTTGCCTAGCAAGTGCAAGGCCTGGGGCTCAATTCTTCAGCACACCAAACAAGCCCGCTATGGAAGTACAGGCTTGTAATCCCAGCATTCAGGAGCCTGAGGCAAGAGGATTGCTATGTATGTGTTTGATGCCAACCTGGGCTACACAGTGAGTTCAGGACCAGTGTGGACTACCGAATGAGACCTTATCTCAAAAAAACAAAACAAAACAAAACAAAAAACTCTTCAGCTCTTTTTTTTTTTTTTTTGCTGCTCTCACCATGATTTAGACTTGAAAACTGTGTTCTAGACTACTCCAATAATCTTTCTAGCTAGTTTCCCTAATCTTCATCCAAAATAGAACAGTATTCTTATTGTTTTTTCACTCAAATTTATTTAGCCTATTTCATTGCTTCTTACTAGGTCAAATTGACACTATTTGACTTTACAGAGGCTCTTTCTATTCAGTCTTTCCCCAACTCCTTGCCCCAGTACTGGGAAGTCCACCCAGGATTTCTGCACTGAGATACATCCCCAGTCCTTTTTAGACTTTGCCGCATCTGAGGTCTTTTCAGTTGCCCAGGCTGAGCTCATACTTGCAATCCTCCTGTCTTTGCCTTCTTGAGTATGAGAATTACGAGTAAATGTCACTATGCAAGGCTAAACTACTCATTATCTTATATGGCCCCCAAAGACAAAACTTCCTGTGGCCTTTGGTATCTGATCCCCCTGAATCCACAGTACCATCAACCCAATGCCTACTTGCTTACTTGCTTATTCACCCTTTTTATACACTCACTCAAATTACACATCTTGCTCAACGTTCTCCTAAAATTCTACCCTTCTAGGAAACTTCCTTTAACATTCTACTCATATCCCGGGAGTTCAAATTTCACAGTACAGGTTGTGTTTCCTTTGTCCAAAACGACTGCCTGGAAATACCTGATTACAGAGCTCTTAGGATTTTCAAATGTTTGCATAGCCTACCAGATGAACACAGCTGATTAAAAAGCTGGAATCTGAAACTCTTAAACCATGATGTCCATATACCAAAAGTTTTGCATTTCAGATTTTTAGATTAGGGATGTTCAACCTGTACTTAGTTTTGCACTCAACCATTTTGTAATTAAAACCTAATATTCACCTGCTTAAAGAAAGGAACTGTCTCTTATTTTGTCAGTATTTCTCACTCTGTACCATTTGTCTGATTCTACATACAGATGGGCCAACGTCTAGCAACACGAAAAGAGAAAATGTAGTGCTTAGATGCCATTATTTCACATTTACTCCTCAAAGCCAGGAACGATACACATGGGGCGCACTAATATTAAGTGTTTTCTACCTGATCCGGCTTCGGGTGGTAGGAGTCACAGATGCCGTGGGAGAGGAGGACAGGGAAAGTTGTGGTGACGTAGTCCCCATAGCCATAAGAGAGGCGGGCGATGCTCCCTCGGGGGCAGAGATGTCCCGTTTTATTTCTTCACTGCTTCGTCGAGATACTGATTATGAAGAAAGTCATTATTCATTTTATAGCAAAACCATTTAGAGTGACTTCTTAAGTATGTTCTTCTCAAGATTCTAAAAAGAACAAGTATTGCTTTATAAGGAAAAAACCTAACACTATCTTACTGATGACTGAAAAGGATTTATTTTTCCATCAAAAACATCTGCTAAAAGGTATAGTAGTTGAAATATGCACTGAAACCTACCTTCACTGTGAGGTATCTTTTCCATTACTATACAGTATCTACCAAACACATATTCTCTGTTTAAATACCACTAATGGGGCTAGAGGAATGAATGGCACAGTGGTTGAAGTGGTGCAAGGCCCGAGTTCAATTCTTTAGCACCACATAAAGTTGGGCGTGGTGGCACTCGCTTGTAATCCCAGCACCTGGGAGGCGGAGACAGGACTGCCATGAATCCAAGGCCAGCCTTGGCTAGTGAGTTCAGGGCCAGCCTGGGCTACAGAGTGAGATCCTACCTGAATTTTAAAAAAATAAAAATTTTTTAAAAAGCCTTTCTGGTGGTGACGACCTCCCCACGAGAACATGCCTCTCGCAAAGAATCTCCTTCATCCCTCTCCAGAGGAGAAGAGGAAACACAAGTAGAAGCACCTGGTGCAGAGCCCTAATTCCTACTTCATGGACATGAAATACCCAGGATGCTATAAAATCGCCACAGCCTTTAGTCATGCACAAAGAGCAGTGTTGTGTGTTGGCTGCTCCACTGTCCTCTGCCAGCCTACAGGTGGGAAAGCAAGGCTTACAGAAGGATGTTTCTTCAGGAGGAAGAAGCATGAACAGTACCTGAGTCAAAATGCATGGGAAGCCATTACAATAAATACATTGTGGATTAAAAAAAAAAAAAGTTAAGAAAAAAGATAAATACAACATACAACTAACGACCAGTGCAATACTTGCAACTATTTATTCCTATCCAACATAATCAATTAAAATCAATATATCACTTTTGAAGTTAGTCAAAATCACTATTAATAAGACAGAAAGGAAAGATGCTTCATTATAGGGCTACATGTAATTCCAGGTCAGGCCACACTTGAAAAAAATAAACAAATCAATGAGATAGGCAACCAAAAGGTATAAACTCAACTACTGAGAAATGGAATGATACTTCAGCAAAGTCTTTTTTTTTTTTTTTTTTTTTTGGGGGGGGGGGGGGAACACAAGGTCTCACAGTATTCCAGGCAGGTCCTGAACTTACTGTGTACATGTAGCCCCAGGCTGGCCTTGAACACATGGCAATTCTCCCGTCTCAGGCTCCTGGGTGCTAGGATTACAGGCCTATCACTACTGTGCCAGGCTTATTTGGTGTCCGGGAATCAAACTCAGGACCTTGTACTTGCAAGGCGGCTATCTAACCATTGAGTTATGCCCCCCAACCCTGGAAAGCCATATTCTTAATGTCTAACATAGCAAGACATTATATTTTTTTTTAGAATCACAATCTCCTGAGAAGTGTTTAAGGGGAAGCAGCCACTTTGGCCTCTGACAGTAGCAGTAACAAAAACAGCTATCTAGCAGGGTAGCACTGGGCACCATACTTCCCGGTGCTGTGAACCTGTGCTGCACACAGTTAAGAAATGGGGTTCAAGGCAAACTCTCTGACTTCAGACAATCCTCCCTCAACTCAGAATGGGATGAGGCCACAGGGACCATGAACTATACCACTCCTGGTCTGGTTTCAATGCAAGCAATGTTACAGAGCAGTAACTTTTCCTTCTGGTTAGTATAACTGCTCTCCCATCTGACTGTCTAACACTGCCTTCTACGATTTCAGGACAAGCACAAGAGCACATGGCGCTGCACTGTTAAAGTGACGCCATTAAAGAGGCAGAGGGGACAGACTCTTACCATTATATCATCTTAGAACGACATGCCAGTAATTTCTGGCACAATTTTACAGTTATTTTTCCCCCAGTTCTTTTTATGCCTTCCACAATAGTTTCTTTTCAGCAGTATATTAGGAAACTGGATGAGAAAATCTCTCAAAACGTTGTATAAAACAGAAAAAACATTGAAAAATATGCCAAAGAACACACAAAGAAAAAGGCTTAGGGATGGACATTTTATTCCGTAACAGAACTTCCCATTATTTTAAAGACATATGATGGCATACAGAAAATGATATTGAGTTTCAACTCACAGAGAAGATCAGAAAATAAATTCACATAATATTAAGTTGGAAAGCAAAGCAAGGAAGTAAGCTGTACTAAGCTCGCTCCATGTATACCTGGGGCACTAACTGAAGAAATGTGGAGGTACAGCCACTTCTGCTTGTGTGATTCAATTTCTAGTTGAGTTATTAAGTGTAAGAAAAGGCCACAAGGAAAAATAATATAAGCAATTGATGAATTCAAGAGTAACCTTTGAAAGACAAAGTAAGCTCACAAACATCATTCTAGGATGGCTTTATAATACTGCAAAGTTTAGTGTTCCTAAAAATTTTTGATGGTCTTCAAAATCAGTCATGAGACATCCTGAGATACGCTGATAGAGTTAAGGAAGAATACCCCTCAAGGTGTCATATAATTGATTTTGATGAGCATCAGAAATTTTTAGGGATGGTAAACTATCTAATATTAAGAAATCCTAGAATGCGGAATATGATAATCTTACTTTGCAGCCCCCATACGGATGGATGGATGAGCTGAAGGCTGACCTCAGGAGGGCAGTCCCTCTAAGTGTAGACAGCTACGCCAGAGCCAGGAAGCCCAAGAGGGCAGAGGGTAGGGAGCAACTTTACGTGAACGTAAATCTTTAGCATGTCATCCAAATATTGTGATATCCAAAATTTCAGGAGAAACTGTTGAAAATAAATTTTCAGGGACTGGAGGAATAGCACAGTGGTCAGAGTGCTTGCCTAGCAAGCACAAGGCCCTGAGTTTGGTACCCCAGCGCCATATAAAATGGGAGTGTTGATACACATTTGTAATCCCAGCACTTACAAGGATGAGCTGGGAGGATTGAACTGAGTTCAAAGCCAGCCCGTACTATTTTGTGAAGAGAGAAAAAAAAAGAAAGAAAGAAATCTTCAGCCAGGTGCAATGGCACATGCCTGTAATCTCAGCTACTCAGAAGGGTGAGGTAGAAAGATCGTAAGTTCAAGACTAACCTGAGCAACTGAGCAAGACCCCATTTGGAAAACAAAACCAAAAAAGGGCCATAAATGAATCTCAGGATAGAACATTTACCTGGCTTGCATAAGGCCATAGGTTCAATCCCCAGTATTATGAAAAAAAGAAAGAACAGTTCAGAAACAGTCATTACCAGAGATGGCCTTGGCACTTTCCATAGCAGGTACTCTTGGTAGAGAAGCAGGTCGACTAGTTGACGATGTTCTTAGCAGATGCTCTGCACGGTGTAGAAAAGGTCAAAGTAAATATGATGAGGAACACTGACATGATAAAGGTATAAGAGGGGTGAGTTCTAGGCCTTTTAAACTTGAGGCTCAAGCCTCATATCAAGGCTCACAGAGTGAGCCTTCAGTGCTGTGTGTGTTTAACCAAAAGAATTCCCGCAGACAAGTAACACAGCAAAACATGTCATTCAATATTTTATTTCTTGGGATGAGAAACTTAACATAGTAAATGATTGTTAATTACTGACTACCATGTAGCTCTTCAATGCACTTCAAACAAAATTAAGAGATCCTCTACTGACCTAGGCATAAGGCACAAACTAAGAAAAACTGCCTTCATGTGTATATGCACACACTATCCATATATGCAATCACAGACAAATCTAAATGGAACAATTAAGATGCTACCATAATACTCTACCAAGAAAAGCAAATGATTTTAATTTCAAACAGCAGAGAAGGCTTTAAAGTAGCATCAAGAAAGGTCTTACTAATAGAGAATAATACAAAACTTCACTTTAGCCAGACAATAATCAGAGCAAATGTACACATTAAAGAAATAAAAGCCTAATATGGCTGGGGATAGTGATATAAGCTAATAATTCCACCACTCTGGAAGGCAAGATGATCATAAATTCAAATGTCCCAGGAATAGCAAGTGGAGGAATGGCACAGCACTTAAAGCGCTTGCCTATCAAGCACAAGCGCCTGCATTTGAATCCCCAACACTACATAAACTGGGTGTGGCCTGTAACCCCAGCACTCAGGAGGCTGAGGCAGGAGGATTGCCATGAGTTTGAGGCCAGACTGGGCTACATAGTAAGTTTAGGACCAGCCTGGGCTACAGAGTGAGACCCTGTCTCCAATAAAACAAAGCAAAACCGTCTCAGAATCTACCAAGACTGCCTCGAAAGAAAGAGGGGCTGGAGGAATGGCTCAATGGTTAAAGCACTTGCCTTGCAAGCTCTAAGTCAAGTGCTAAGTACCCAAATTGATTCCCCAACACCACATAAACTCGGAGTTTTGGTTTACACCTATAATCTCAGCACTCAGGAGGCTGAGACAAGTGGAGGAGGAGGAGAGAGGAAGGGAGGGAGGGAGTGAGGAAGGGATAGAAAGAGAATTGGGAGGGAGGGAGGGAAGGAAAGAAAGGGAAAGAAAAAAGGGAAGGAGAGAAGACTGGTGGTATAGTTCAGTGTGAAGCCCTGATTTCAAACTCTAGTACCTTAAAAACAAACACACAGACAAGCCTAGTGTGGCTAAAATATGGATATATATGAAACAAGGCGGCAAGGAAAGGATCTCCACAGGGAAGATGAGGACGCCTGGGATAGCCTTCATTACCTAGCATATGGACTTTAGTCTGTGGGCAACAAGGAAGCATCAATTTTCAGAACTCAGCGAAAGACATAGCAGATGCTTCCTCTACCAGCTACATTTACAACTTTACCTTGTTCTACTCCTCCCTGGTTCTGTAAACGTAAGTTGCTTCCCTGAACACTAGCAGAGTGTCCCCTGCTGACTAGTCTTATCCAGGGCTACAAGCCTCACAGCAGGCTATGTCTGGCCAGAACACTCAGAGACAAGCACAAGGACTGACCACATGTCTGCTTAGGCAAGGTCCAGTGTGTCAGAGATATCTGACTAGAGTGAGGCAAAACACCAACTCTTGCATTTAATAAAAACCATGAAGTTTGCTCTCCAAGAATACATACACTTTTTTCTTCTTTTCTGGTCCTCATGAAGGAAACTTTTGCATGGAGCTGCATCACCAGCACCCTCTACATCCACCCCCCCTTTAAATGTTTTTTATCTTGAGACAGGAGCTTGCTAAAAGTCGAGTTGCCATGGCTGGGTTGAACTTGCAGTCCTCCTGCCTCAGCCTCTCAGAGTACTGAAATTACAGGCGTGTGCTGCCACACACAAAAACAACTCACTTTATCTTAAGAATTAACAATTTAGGGGTGTAGCTCACTAGTAGAGCATGTGCTTAGCATGAATGAGGCCCTGGTTCAAAGACAATAGAGCGAGAATGACAACAGAATAATTTAAATGATGTCCCCTCAAAATACCATTATGCCAAAAGTAATGGCATATGATCTTATCTCTTAAGAACAGTACATTTTTTACTTCAAATAACATTTTCTAAGAGTTCAAGGAAACTTAGGTTCTAACCACTTGCTGCTTGGAGTTATACAGAGTGGGAAGGATATGCCGACTTTCTGAATAAAGTTACGACATGTAAAGCTGAGACTCATTTACAACGTTATTTGAACAAACATCATTTTTGTGAAAAGAGTTAAGAAGTAAGCTTCAGAGCTCTGAACCCTGTCAGTAGCATATACTCTTACAGGAAGAGTGGACTATGTGCAAAGTCTGACAAAACAAAGTTAGGAGAACACAAAAATAATAGGAAACAGAAATCAACATGTTAAATCGAATCAAAATTACTAAAGGATCACTTCCCTAAAAACCCTAGTCTACTAAAGAACAACAAAGCAAATTTAGAAAGTGAAAACAAAGCTTAAACACTTGGGACGCTGAGGCAGGAGAATCGCTGTGAGTCTGAGGCCAGTCGGGGCTACGTAGTGAGTTCAGGATCAGTCTAGACTGTACAGTGAGATCCCATTTCAGAAAACAAATCAAAACAAAACACCTCTGCATGGTAGCACATGTCAATAATCCCAGCACCGTGGAAGCCTGAAGTAGGAAGATCACCAAGTTTGAACCCAACTAGAGCAACTTAGCAAGGCCTCATCTCAAAATTAAAAAAAAAAAAAAATTTAAAAAGGACTAATGTTATGGTTTGGAGCTGGAACGCCTGTACCCCGGTAGCCTCACGTATTTGGATGGTGTGGAATACTTATAAAGCCATGTGCTATGAATGGGTTGAGCCTGACTGAAGGGGTGGAATACTAGGGTTTGACCTGTAGGGACAGACGGGTCACTGGGACGCGATCTAGAAGGATGTATACAAGCTCCACCCTTCCTTGTGCCTGGATTCCTGTCGGCCAAATTCTCAAAGCTTTTCTTCCTGCTGAGCCTCCACCATGTGCTTCTACCACTGCCAGCCAGCCATGAATGGGATTAGGCTTTCTGAAACTGAGCTTAAGAAAAAAAAAAAAACTTTCCTTCCTTAAATTGTATTCTGCCTACCAACAGAAAACTAAGACAACAACAGTTGTAGCAAAAGCCCTGATTCTACCTCCACTGTACTCCTGATATACACAAGAAAGAAGAGGGAGGGAAAGAAGAGGGGGGAAAAAAGAGGGAAAAATATACTGAAAACTCAAAGAACTTTTTTAAAAGAATTATTTATGGTAGATCCAGTCATGGTAGCACACTCCTATAATTGCAGCACTTGGGAGACTGAGACAAAAGGATTGCCAGTTTGAGGCCATCTTGGAACACAACTACAAATTGAAGGCCTACAGGGACTACCAAGCCTATCAGGACTACAGTGAGAACCTGTCCTAAACAACTAGAAAGAAGAAAAAATTGTGATAGGGCTGAAGATGTAGCTCTATAGTAGAGCAAATACTCAGCCTGTCTAATATTCTGAGTTTCCTTCCCAGCACCAAAAAGAAAAGATTATTCGTGATAACTTTCAACAACCAGAACACAGTCTTTTCATAAAGTATTTTCATTATGAGAATCAAAGATGGCCAGAGGCACTTGTCACATTAAGATCACAGGCCCATTCACTTCTGCAGAGTAGACTGGTTTCCATCTTCACGTCAAACTGTTTTATAATAACAGACTTCATCCTATTGTCATATAGAGCTATTCTTATCTGTAATTCACACATTAAAAATCATCTGAGTGTCCTTTACTTTTTAAGACACCAGGCTTGGTTCAAAGGTCAGAGAAAGGAAATAAACTTGCTCTCAGACCACACATTTAACAATCTATAAGCAAAGGATGCAAGGAAAGAACATGCCAGGAGGTCTGGTAACCTAGCAGGCAACACAAATACTCTTAAGGGAGGTCCACAAAGTTCTCCTCAGGAAATGACAGCAACTTCAAATTAAAAGAGTAATGGTTTTTATACAAGCAAATGAGAGCTTGAGAGAGAAAATGTATTTGACTTAGTGTTCAGGAGGATGGCAATATTCTACCGGCAAGAACAACAACAGAGCAAGGTAAGGCTGCAAAAACAAAGAAAAGTCATGCAGACAAACTCCAAGGTACACAACTTGGACCTTATCTGTATTGGCAGTGGCAGCCAATGACAGTTTCATTAGGTTAGCATAACAAAACATGATAATGACTCAGACATGAATGAAACCAGTGAAGACAAAAAGTGAACAGACTCAACAACTAACTACTTAACAAGTCAGAATTAATAGCCTCGCTGATCAACTGGATATGAAGATAAGAAATAAAGATATGCAGAGATAAGGAAAGTGAGGTCTATTAAGGACAGAAGAGAGGCAGACACACTGAACATTGGGCATGTTCACATAAACCAAGATGGAATATTCCTTAACTACAGTTATATATGGAATGACCATATATAGTTCTAGACATTGTCCACAGTTGACTGAAACACCATTATGCGGCACTACTGGTGTGGACCAATGGAAGAGGTGGGGAATCACAGGCTTTCAACCATTTATACAAGGTAGCTGAGGTTTCTGCTTAACATTCTGTATCTCCTAAGATCAATGTGCAAGCAGAAACAGCTGAGACCTTTCCAATTACTGGTATCAGGTACTGGTTTCAGACCAGTGTTTTTACTTTTGTAAAATATAAGGTTTTTAGCTACCTGTGCTACTGGTAGTCATTCTTAGGCCACCTGAGACATGGGAACTTGTTACCTTCTTGTGTCCCAGGATCACCCAGTATTCTTCAGATGGGAGCTTCTGCTATTGGCTTCTTAAGTTAGCAACACACACTGTGGCCAAGCTAGAACCAAAGTTCCAAGACACTGATATTATACATACTCTCAGACAGTTACACATATTGGGAGGTCATGACACACTTGGCTCCTGGCTCTGACCATACTGGCACAGAATGGAGGTCAAAGTGCAACTTCTTTTATCAAAAGAATCAGGACCCATGCCCTGCAGCAGAGGAGGAATGCTCCTGAATCATATGTTTCAATCTCTATTCTCAGTGTATGTAGCTTTTTGAAGATGCCTAGAACATACTTGTATGGATGCTTTCTACAGGCTGGCAGGAAGCAAAATCCTGCAAAACTTAGTGGACTATAACTTTTACTTGTAAACTTAAACTTTTACTTGTAAACTTTTTTTTCTTTTGAGACAGGGTCTCGTTCTGTAGCCCAAGCTAGTCCTGACCTCACCCAGCCTTGCCTTAGGCCCACAGCAAACCTCCTGTTTCAGCCTCCGAGTGCTGGGATTACAGGAATGTGCCATCATGCCCGGTCTACTTGTAGTCAAGACCCACCATTCCCAGCTACTTCATTACTAAGAAAAAGTTCACACACAGAGTAATAAAATTTTACTGAGGTCAGTCAACAATGGCTGAAATTTGCACTAAGCACTTTATGGGCTTAAACTTTCTTTCAATCACTCACTGCAGTTTTTATCATGACCACAGGTCTTGGGGACATTTTACAGTGAGCAAATGAGACACCACTGAGCAAACCAGACACAAATCTTGTCACACAAACATTATGGTCTAGAGAAATGGGAGAAAAACAAACAAACAAATGTACAGACCAAAGAGCTATATAAAATCGTTAGAATGAGACAAGTGATGAGGAGAAAACTGCAGGGAACAAGGTGTATAGGAGAAGGGTGCCCAGCTGGAGGAACAGCACAGCACTTACAGTGCTTGCCTAGCAAGTGGTAGCCTCTGGGTTTGATTCTCCCATATCACATAAAATTTAACTAGGCATGGTGGGACATGTCTGTAATCCCAGTACTCAGGAGGCTGAGGCAAGAGGACTGCTTCAGTTCAAAGTTGGTCGGGGCTCCATGTGAGTTCAGACCCAGCGTGGACTACAGAAAGACAGCCTGTCTCAAAAAGGAGGGGGGGGGGGGGTGAGGGGATAGGGGAATGCCACTGCCATCTTGACATTTTCATAATTTTAACTATGACACCCAGGGCCTCACTGGAGAGGTTCTACTTGAGTAAAGCCTTCAAGGAATACCAAAAGAACCACCTGGATATCCAGGCAGTATCCTGGATAAAATCTCCAACAGCCAAGAAAAGGGTCTCTGAGTTAAAAGTGTGCTAAAGTACCCAGGGACAGCAAGGATTCCCATGTGGCTAGGCAGAGTACCTGAAATGGAAAGGAATAAGGCTTGACAGGCAAGGGAGGTGAGGCTGGGTGGCTCTGGAGGCCACTGGAAGAACTCTGTCACTCCCTCTGAAAGAAACAAGGAGCCAGCAAAGAGTCTGAGTACAGCAGTATGTACCAATTTCTGTTTTTCAGGGCTGGATGTATATCTCAGTGGTAAAGTGCTTGCCCAGCATGTCAAGCCCAATCAATCTCTAGTACCTATCCCCCAGTTAAAAAAAAATAAAAATAAAAAAGCTATTTTTAAAGCTCCAGGAATAACAATAGACAGGGAAGGGGATTAGAAATCTTTTGGAGGGGGGCTGGAGGAATGGTTCAGCAGTTAAAGCACTTGCCTAGCAAGTGCTAAGTGCTAGATACCTGAGTTCAACTCCCCAGCACCACATAAACCGGGCATCCTGTAATTGCAGCACTTGGGAGGCTGAGACAGGAGGATTGCTGTGAGTCCAAGGCCAGCCTGGGATAGAGGTAGTAAGTTCAAAACCAGCCTGGGATACAGAGTGAGACCTTGTCTCAAGAAAAAAAGAAAAAAAGAAAGAAAAAAAAAGAAAAGAAGAAAAAAAAATCTTTTGGAGGAATCCAGTAAGGGATGATGGTGAACTAGACCACAGAGGTGAAAGCAGAGAAAAGAGCAATGCTCTGACCCCGGACCTATTAGGAAACACAGCCAACAGGGCTTCGAAAACAACAGGTTTAAGATGAAGATGGAGCTAAGGACGACTCCAAGGTTTCTGCAGGATGATACTGCCATTAAATGAGATGAGGAAGTAGGTTATATACAGAAGAACTTGAGAAAGAAGAGACTCTTGTCCTTGACTCATTCAATCTGAGAATTTTCAATATTGAAATGGTGATATTGGGATTTAACAGACAAAGTAGTGGCCAAGCAGGAGTCTTGCTCAATGGCTCCTCACAGGCTCATCCAAAAAAGTTAAGATATAGTTAAAAAAAAAAAAAAAACTACCTGTGCAACTTAGCTTGTAGAGCTCCAAAATGTGAGGCCACAGGAAGGCTAAAAACCCTAAAGATGCATCAGAGGTTGAAGAGCAGACCAGTGCAAAAAGCTGCTGCAAATCACCTGGGAAAAGCTGTAAGCAGCTGATTACCACATCCAAGAGCAATACAACTGTGGGAAGAGAGGCTGTGGGCCACGTGCAGAAATGCCTGAATCCCCAGAATCTAGTATCAAGGGTCCTTAAATAGTTAGTATAACTTATAAGGAAGGAAGTCAAGTGGACCAAACAGTTAATCAGTCCAAGCAAGACATACTTAAACAAATGCAAGAAATGATTAATGAACTTAAAGAGGAATTTACTAAACAATAATGAGTGCAATGGGCAAAACATTTACTGAGCTCATCATAGAAGACACAAATAAAAAGTTGGCTGAGGTAAACAGGCAATGAAAGATACAATGGAACATTTTGGAAGAGAAGTAGAAAATCTAAAGAAATCAAGCTGAAATTCAGGATACAAAATTTATTTGAAAGCAGAAAAGCCAATTCAACCAATCTGAGAACAGAATACCAGACTTTGAAGACAAGGTTGACAAGTTAAATGCTACAATCAGGGATGACTCCAAAACAAGAAGTGAGAAAGGCAGCTGGATACAACAGTTGCTGGATACCTCAAAGAGAACCACCTCAGAACTATGGGTGTGAGAAAAAAGAGCAGACGACAGCACAAAAGGTATAAAGAAAATTTATCTGCTGAAATCATGGCAGAAGTTTTCCCAAATCTATGAAGAGAAACTAATAATCAAATATAAGAGACATACTGAACATCAAATAACCGTCACCAGAAAAGAACCTGACCATGTCACAGCATAATCAAAAACCTCAGAAATACAACATGAGAGAATACTGAAAACATTAAGGCAAAACAGATGTTATTCTACCAAAAGAAAAAAAAGCCTATCTGAGTAACTGTGCGTTTTTCTCACTGCAAACCTTCAAGTCCAGAGAGTCTGGGAAAGAATCTTCCAAGCTTTAAAAGAAAGGAAGTGTCAAACATGGTTGTTGTATCCAGCAAAATTATCCCTGAACACTGAAGAAGTAAAATTTTTTCAAGACAAAGAAATCCTAAAGAAATTTACAGGATCTAGAGGCATCTGTCAGCAATTAAAGAACTTGCTAGCAAGTCCAAGGCCCTGAGTTTGATTCCCCAGAACCACATAACAGGGTATGGTGGTGCATGCCTATAATCCCAGCACTCAGGGGGCTGATGCAGGACTGGCATGAGTTCAAGTTCAGAACCAACCTAGAATACAGAACAAAATCTTGTCTTAAAAAATGGAAAAAAAGAGAGAGAGAAATTTATGACCAGTAGATCAGCAATCAAAATACTTGAGGCAATTTTAGAGACCGTAGAGACAGAGAGAAGAGCAGCACCAAAGAACTCAGAGGAAAGGAAACATCAAAAGGGAAAGTGCAACAACAAAAATCCAACACACGTGCGCGCGCGCACACACATACACAAGACAATGACAGGATTCAGTAAAAACCTTTTAATACTCTCAATGCTAAACATCCTAACATACCAATCAAAAGACACTGACAGGCAGACAGCTTGAATTAAAAAACAAAACTAGGCCATCACATTTCTGAATCCCCTTCCTGGTAGCCAATACTTTAACCCCCTTCTTTCTCCCTTCTATATTTTTCCTAATAAAGTACCACCAACATTTCGGAAGAGACACTAAACTGGGAAATGGAACAATCCAACAGGAAAAGATCACATTATAAACACAGATGCATTTCATGTTGGTGCACTCAATTATATACAACAGAAACTACAGTACATGAAAGGCCAAGAAGACCTCAATGATACTTGAGTACCTCCAATATCCCACTCTCACAAATAGGTAAACCAGAATGAAAAAAAGAAAAAAAAAAATCCAGCAAAGAAACATCAGAGCTAAATCACACCATGAAATAAATGAACAGATAGCTAGAGTATTCTATCCAACATCAACAGAATACAGCTATTTCTCAACAGTACATGGGATTATTTTTCCAAAACAGACCATTTCTTTGGCCAAAAGACATGTTTAAATAAACACAAAAGAACTGAAGTAATTCCTTGAATAACTTCAGTGTCAGAATAATTTCAGTGTCACGAAACTAGAAATCAACAGAAAAGAAACTATACAAACACAGAGGTTACATAATATATTAGTGAGCAAGTGATGGATCACAGAAGACTCCAGGGAAGAAATAAAAAATTTCCCATAAAGTCAAGTGACAGTGACAGCACATCATACAATAATCTACGGGGGAAGAAACCCTCAGTCAAGACTCTCTCTCAACCTCTCCTCAAGAGCTTTATTTTCTCAATGAACTCTTGCTTAAATCCTTCATGAACTCTGACTGATTTTTTTTTTTTTTCTCTTGAGACAGGGTCTTGCTCTGTAGCCCAGGCTTGCCTTGCAATCGTGGCAATGCTCCTGCCTCAGCCTCCCTAGCGCTGGGTTTATAGGTGGCACCACCATGCCTAGTTTATGTGGTGCTGGGGAATCCTGAACTCATGAAGTCGGGAATCTGTACATCAGGCAACACCTGCAGTAACATTTGGGGGGCTCGTCTTCCAGGATCTGGAAGCCTACAAATAAGATGTGTGAGTCATATTCTTGCTCTCCTTTGGTCTGCTTGTTAAAGCACTGAAAGAAGTCAGATTCCATAAATCCGAAGGAAGCTCTCATCTTCTGCACCCTCACTAGGCCTGAGTATCCTATGAAAAATCAGGAGCCCTCCCCTCAGGGGGTCCCTCAATTTTGACATCCTATTACAATTAGATCTCTTTTGCAAAGGAGAGACAAAATATATTTCTAAAAAAGGAATCTATGGGACTCAACGAAAGCAATACTAAGAGGGAAATTTATAGCTATGGATGCACATATGAATAAAACAGAACAATCTCAAATAAATAATCTAATGATAAAGTTCAAACTTTTACAGAAACAAAACAAGCCAAGTCCAAAAGCAAGAGAAGGAAAGAAATTGTAAGAATCAGAGCAGAGATCAATAAAATTGAAAAAAATTACAAAAATCAATGAACCAAAAAGTTGGTTCTTTGAAAGGATAAATAAGATAAACCTCTAGCCAAACTCACCAAAAGAAGAAAAAATTCCCATCAATGCAATTAAAAATAAAAAAGAAGAAATCACAATAGACACTGCTGAAATCCAGAGGACTAAAGTAAACTATTTTTGAAATTTATATTCCAATAAATTTGGACACCCAGAAGAAATAAATTCCTAGATACATATAAGATATTGAAAATGAAACCAAGAAGATATAAAACTCCGAACACAGCAATAACCAGGGATGAAATTGAGGCAGTAATAGTCCACCAACAAAGAAGAGTCCAAGACCTGACGGAATCACCAGAGAATTTTATCAGAACTTCAGGGAAGAGTTAGTGCCAATGCATATCAAACTGTTTCATAAAAATGAAAGAGAAAGAACACTACTTGATCCCAAAAGCAGAGGGGAAACCCAACACAGAGAACTACAGATCAATTCCCTTAATGAATACAGACAGAAAAATCCTTAACAAGATACTTAAAAATTGAATGCAACAAATCATTAAAATAATCACACTCTGTGCTCAAGATGGTTTCATCCTGGAGATGCAAGGATGGTTCAACATATGTAAACCAATTAACGTAACTCACCACATAAGAAAAAGCAAGGACAAGAATCACATGATTATCCCAACAGATTGGATATGCCTTTGACAAAATACAGAATTCTTTATGATACAAACAGATGTAGAAGGATCTTACCTCAAGCTGATAAAGCAATTTATGAGAACCCTATTGCCAATATTATCCTACATGAGAAAAAATTGAATTTCTCCCAAGTCAGGAATAAGACTAGAGTGTCCACACTCATCCCAACCCATCCCTATATATTTATTTATTTAGAGACAGCATCTTGCTTTGTAGCCCAGGCTGGTCCTGAATTCACTATGGAGCCCAGGCTGGTCTTGGACTCACGACAATCCTCCTGTCTCAGCCTCAAGCATTGGGATTACAGGCCTGTGCCTGTAATCCAACTCTCCAGAACAGGCCCCAATCTCTCAACAGCACATTGTTCCATAGACAATCTATAACATTCAAATACATGAGACTTTTGAGGAACATTCCAGATCCAAACCACACTATTTCCCAGAAGAATTAAAATCATCATACAAAAGTGATATACACATAACCATGTTTACAGCAGCACAACTTAAGAGTAGCTGAATCTACAGATAATTCAACAGTAAATGGATAAAAAGATGTGGTATACTTACACAATAGGATACTACTCTGACACAAAGATAAAATCAAATCACTGGTAGGAGAATGGATATACCTTGAGACCACCATGTTTGGCAAAATGAATCAAGACACAGAAGGTTAAATATAACATGGTTTCTCTAATACGAGAAAACCAAATCATAAAAAAAAATTAAAGAGCAAAGTAAAAGACAGCTAGGAGAAACTAGGAAGATAGATTTTTGTGGCGAGGGAAAGAAAATATGGGGACGTGAGGAGGCGGGAAGGAGAATGGAAGTAAAAATTACCAAGATGTGATATGTAAATGCACCCATTTCTCAAGCCAATTATTATGCAGTGCAAATACATACTAATAAAAGAATAAAAGGAAAATAATGAAATGGTGATGTCACGCACGCAATTGGACATACAGGTCTAGAGCCCAGAAGAAAGGAACAGGATGGAGTCATAAATCTGGCAGTATTTTGTTTTGTTTTGAGACAGGGTTTTGCTCTATAGACCAAGCTGGTCCTGAACTCCCCACAGACCCCAGGCTAGCATTGGATGCGTGACAATCTTCCTTTCTCAGCCTTGGGATTACAGGCTACAAGCGTGCTCCACCAGGCCCAGCCTATGTGGTGCTGGGGAATCAACTCAGGTACTTAGCAGGGGCTAGGCAAAGCACTGGTCTTGGCTTTACAGAGAGACCCTGTCTCAAAGAATAAAAAACAAAACAAAACAAAAAAACTACAGAGAAAATAAATGAATTCTGCGAAGAGCCAGCAGTGTGATATGAAGGAGAAACAGTGTGGTAAAGAGAAGATGTAAAAGTGTGGCATCACAGAAATGAGAAAGGACATTCCAAGAAAGTGCTCAATAGTGTCAAAAGCTTTGGGCAAAATAGTTCCAAGCTGACAGGGTGATGAAACAATGACCACTGACAACTTTAAATGCAGCCTTAGTGGATGTTACAGTTTGAATTGGGAGTGTCCACCCAAACACCTCATGCATTGAGATGAAGTAGGAGCCTCAGTGAATGGACTGTGACGTTCTGAAACTGTCAGCTAAGATAAACCTTTCCAGTGCTGGAGGAATGGCACAGCAGTTAAAGTGCTTGCCTAGCAAGTGCAAGGCCCTGGGTTCGATTCCCAGGCACCACATAAAGCTGGGTGTGGTGGTGCATGCTTGTAAGCCCAACACTTGGGAAGCTGAGACAGGAAAATTGCCAAGTTCAAAGCTAGCTGGGCTAAACTGTGAGTTCAGGACTAGCCTGGGCTACAGAGCTGCCTCAAAAAACAAACAAAAATCTTTCCACCCTAAAGTTGTGAATGACAGATACTTTGTCCCAACAACAAGAAAGTAATTAAGACAGAAAGTGGTACCACGGCTACAGGAATAGCTCAGTGGTTGAAGTACTTGCCTAGCAAGCACTCTCAACTCGACTTCAATTCCCCAGCAACATATAAACTGGGCGTGGTGGTGCATGCCCGTAATCCTAGCACTCAGGAAGCTGAAGCAGGAGGACTGCTGTGAGTTCCAGGCCAGTCTGGGCTATACAGTGAGCTCAGAAACAGCCTGGACTACAGAGTGAGATCCCATCTCAAAATAGATAAATAAATAAATAATAAAATTTAAAAAAAGAAATTGGTACCAAGAGTAGGGTCATTGCTGTGACTTATCCAACCACGTGGTTCTTTGGAACTGGTTTGTGGGAGGAGTTGGGAAAGATTTTAGGATGCCAGCTGGAGAAGGCTCGAAGTGCTATGAATTGAGCTTAATGTGTAATTGCGGTCAGAGCTCAAAACACCAGAATGCTGATAGAAGTGTAGACTGGAAAGACCAAGCTCAACAGCTCTCAGATGAGAAGAAAGACTTTATTGGCAGCTCATCCAAAAATCATGCATGCTATGCACTGGTAAAAGAGTGTGTCAGCATTTTGCCCTTGTCAAGAGTCTTTGCCGAAAGCAGATTAAGGGCAGCCGACTACCTAATCTGACCCAGGAAATCTGAACGCAATCAAATGTTCACACTGTCACCTGGGTACTGCTTGTGGCTTTTAGCCAACTCTATAGCAAAAGGAAAAAAAATGGTAAAGAAAAATGATATAAGAAGTTTTGCAGTTTTGCCAAACTAAAAAGGCCTGCAACAGTGGGGCAGAAGAACACACGAAAGCTAAAGAGATCTTGCTTTGAGAATAGTATCCCAGGACATCCTGCAGGGCCAACAAGAAAAACGTTTGTTGGAGTTCAGCCATCTAAAAACCTAGAAGCCTCCACCATCAATGTCCAAAAGGGCCAAACAACTGCTCAAGCCAGTAGGAGACATCAGTGACATCCATATAGTCCGAACTTTACAGGCTTGAGAGTGTGCAAGAGTTGTGGGTCATGGAAGCTTGCACCCAGATTTCAGAGAAAGGCCTTAGAGGCCGGGTGCTGCATCCTGGGAAGCCAGTGTGTGAAGTTGTAAAGGTGAGACTTGAGGTGCAATGGAGACCTGGCATTTTAAAGATGTCAGAAACATGGATCATTGGCTGAGAAGAGCTACAAGCTGTCAGCAGATCCAGCCCCCGAGGCCACCAAGCCCTCTGGAGCTCACATCTCACAACAGCATACCCCAGGTGCTAGTCATGGAGCTACAGGATTTAATCTTTGCCCTGCTGAGTTTAAAACTTGCTTTAGTCCAATTTCTTTCTAGCCTCCTATTCCTCCCTTTTGGAACGGGACTGTTTACCCTGTGCCATTACACATGGACAGTGTTTAACTTTTGTTTGATTTTCACAGGTGCTCACAATTAAAGAGTTTGCCCTGAGTCTCAGAGGAGACTTTGGAAGAGGGACTTTTAAGAGTTCTGAACTGTTAAGGCTTCGGCAACTCTTACAGAAGGACTAAATACATTTTTGCATAGGGAGTTAAACATGAGTCTTTTCAGGGACAGGGATAAAATATTATGGCTTGGATCTGGAATGTTATCCAAAAAGCCTCATGTATTTAGATGTAATAAGAGCCATTATGTTGTTGGGAAGTGGGGCCTAGCTGGAAGGGGCAAACCTGGAGAGGTGTGTGCTAACTATTCCCTTCCTCCCACACTTGGCTATGTTCCTCCATGTTGTGAGGAGCTCTTTCTCCGGTTCCACCCTGACAAGTGTTTCTACCATTTCTAGCCTCCTGTCTGTGAATGGACTCTTGACATTCTGACACTGTGAGCTGAAATGAATCTTTCCTCCCTAAAGTTGTAGATATTGAATATTCTGTTCCAACAACAAGAAAAGTAACTAAGACAGTAGTATATATTGGCAGAGGTCTGATGAGTCCAGAGTGCCCTGTCAGCTAAGTGTTCATTATTACCATTATTCTCCATTTACAGATGAGGGAAAAGTATCAAAGAAGTCAAGAGCCAGGCTAATGTGAGGCCAGTAAGCTCTCTGCTACATACAGAAACTGTCTGGGTTGTAGAATATAAAGAGAAGAGAGAGAAAGTGTTCAAATCAAGAAAACTTTAAACCTTCCACTATTTGTTTGCTTAGCAGGCGGACCCTCTAGGGGAGAGAATTCAGGTCATGACTGACCAGATGAATCAGATACCACACTTGATTTTAGCCAAAAGGCCAAGAAGCAATGACCAAATAAATCAAAAACCAAGTCTGGTGCAGGTAAGGAAAGTGGCAGCAGTGCCATCTCGTGCCCCAGTATTTCTCAATGTGTATATATTCAGCTGATATTGACAGGTATTGGGGCCAATTCCATCATCAAACTTTCTCAGGTACTGGGACTACTTGAAGCCCACAAAGCCAATATTCAGTTCCTTAGCTGAATACATTCTCACAACTCTGCCAATTTCCTATGAACACGTATTGACACGTTTAGTCCCATCGACAGAGTAGCTTCTACAACACAAGAGAATTCATGGCACACAGGGATGACCAGCCTGGAACAGCTAAGAGGGAATCCTTAGGCCCTGAGCAATATGCACATTTGGGAATATCCCCACAAATACCCCAAAGTGTTGCATCTCCAATGCCACACCACAACATCATGGCCCATTTTTCACAGCACAGTAAAAGGCAGTATGAGGTAAGAGGAGGGGCCCAGACGGCAACAGGAAAGAGATGATTTCTGGTGCAGCTCTACTTGAAAAGCTGTGTGCGAACAGAGAAGTCCCTTTCTAAGGGCTCCAAGGATTTGCGGGGGCAACTCCTGTGCCTTAGCTTCAATATACAGCACAAAGAAGAAAAGAATAGATGCTAGAGTTAGGCTGCCAGAGCTACAGCTCATTAACTGAGTTAAGTGATCTCAAATCCCATGAAGAACTATGAAAACTGTGCCTAGTGATGATACATGCACTCTACGTCTTATTACGTTATAAGCACGTTGTTATAAAAGCTTCATTTGTTAATGACTCATCTCCCCACTTGTAATTAAGGCATACTTTTAATACATTTTTGATAAAAGATGTATACCAATTTAGCTGTAGTAATGCTAAGTGCAAAGAAAGTAACAAGTTAGCCAAAGCACCCGGAATCCACAAACACACACAAAAGAAATGCTGTAACATATTAGACATACCTTGAACGGGGATTTCCCCATAGTTTGGTCTCTTATCTGACAAAGCTGTCAGGGGCTTGGATGCTGAGATTGGTCCACTTATGGAATGTCTCTGAAATCATAAGATAAACAGTATTAAAGATTAAATCCAATGCTAAGACTTACAGAGAAAGTCAATGTTGCAGAGAGCAAACACTCATAAATTTGCATAAGGCCATACACAGCACACAACAGAGGCATGTAATGTGAGGAACAGTTGTTTTAAAAAAATATCTTAACTGAGATAATTGCAGATTCACAAGCAACTGTAAGAAATAATAGACACACTGGTGTACTCTTCATTCAGCATCCTCCAATGGTAACAACTTGTAAGTTATAGAATGTCACAACCAAAATATAGATACAGACATAATACAGAACACTTCTGTCACCACAAGAGACTTTTTGTGGTCCTTTTACGGTCACACCTACCTTCCCCTTCCTAGACTCCATACTATTGATCTTTAACAACCACTAGTTTTCTGGTCATGATTTTACTATTTAAAGAGAACTCTTAAAATATCACAGTGCCGGGGCAACTGCATATTCCCAGGGTCGTTTTGACTAGCAGAAGCTTTACCCTCTTTCCCTTTCTAGCTTCCTTTCCCCCTTCTGTGATTTTCCCCAAAGTGTTCTCTTCACAACTTGTCGCCACCCCCCCCCCCCAAAAAAAAAAAAAAAAAACAATCAAACAAATCACAGTACCAATGTGCTGGATACAAAATCCCAACAGAAATACAGGTGTGTTGCTCACGTAGTCTGATTGGTCATTTCTGCACTGATTCCAAATAGATCGCAATTCTGTTACCCACTTGCTAACTCAACAACCTCACCACCAGTCTGTTGTTTTAACCAAGCACTACTGCCAGCAGTTCTGTCACTAGCTTCCCCATCTCCAAACTTACAGATGTAGCTTGAACTACCTACCACAAATCCTTAGATCTGTAACATACTTAATTTTTCTGTACTTTCCCTCATACTACCTTTTCTCCCACCTTTTTAAAAAATCTGTTTTAAAACCATTTTGCATTTCCAGCAGAAATGTGCAACAAGTCCAGCTTCTCCATATTTTAATCCCAGCTAATAGTCTTTTTCACTGTGACCATTCTCCAGGAAGAGATTGGAATGGCACTGTTGGTTTAATTTCCACTTCCCTAATGACTGATGACACTGAGCACATTTCCATGTGCTTATTGGTCATTTGTATATCTTTTCCCAGGAAGGGTCTTTTTGTATCATTTTCCTTTTGTGGTACAGAACTGAACCCAGGACCTTCACACTGAGCTATATAATCCCAAGCCTCTTTACATTTTTAAAATTGGGAGACATGGTCTCACAAACACCCAGGCTGTCTCTAACCTTGTGATCCTCTTGCCTCAGAGACTGCCCAGTGCTAGGATTACAGGCATGTACCACCATGCCCAGCTGCTTCTGCACTTTCTCAATGTCTATCAGATTCATGGTTTTGTGAGTATGTGTTTTAAACCAGAAATCTTTACATTCTCAAAGGTCATAAAGATTTTCCCTGAGAATGTCTCCATGTCAAAATTTTATAATATAAGCCTATACATGCAGGTCAATTTCAATTATTCCACATGACTATCTAGCTGCTTCAGAATTCTTTACTAGAAAGACCACTCGTTCCTTGCACTTAAATGCTATGGTACTTGTTTTGTTACCTTGGCACTTGTGGGGTCTTTTTGTTTTGTTTTGTTTTTGAAGCAGGGTGCTGGAAATTGAACTCAGGGATTTGAGCTTGGAAGGCAAGTGCTTAATCACTGTGCTATTACTCCAGCCCCAATTATTCAATTTTAGAGTAAATGTTGAAAGCAAGTAGTATGAGTCTTCTAAATTTGCTTTCCCCTTCCCCAGATGTTTTGTATATCCAAGATTCATTGCATTTTAACTTGTAAACTTAAAATTATCTTATGTATTTCTCTCTTAAATTAAATGTATGCCAATCTTTTAATTTGGATGTTTCGTCTGTAGAACTATTTAAAGAACTGGGCTGGGGAGTGGCATAGGTGGGGCAAAATAGAAAAGGCAAGGATGCAAATGATTTTTAGAATAACTCTGTCCTATAACATTATATTCAACATGACATTTTTCTGTGGGTTTCTTAGAATTTTCTAAGTAAATGATAAGGGCACCAACAAGTAACACAAGCTTTACTTCCCCTGTCTAATCTCCATGGTTCTCTTTTATTCCTTCAATGCACAGAGCAAGAGCATCAGCACAATTTTTTTTTTTAAATGGTGATAGTATCCTTATACCACTCCTCATCCTAAAGGAAAAGTACTCCATCCCTGGAAAGTATGATGTTAGCTGCAGACTTTCCAATGATTGTTTCAGGTTGATTCTTATTTCTAGTTTGCTGAAGTATTTTTTTTTTACTATAAATACGTATTAAAATTTTTTCAAAACTTTTTGGTATAGATACAACAATTTATGTGGTGTCAATTTCTGATTTTTTGTTTTTAATCCCTTACTCTTTTAAGGTCAATGTTAACCTTGCATTCCAGGAATCTGGCACACTTGATAATGGTGGGTTGTCACTTTTATAATTACTAGATTCAATTTACTAATGTGCTCTTTTAAGTCTGCATCTATACAAATTATCTTATAAATTTCTAGCACTAAAATACTGGGATTATGTTCAATCTGTAGATCAAGTTGAAGAATGGGGAAATAACACACAGAAAAAAGGGATGTTAGGAAAGAGGGAGTCACGAAGGGAGGGATATTGATTAGCAGCTGTCTTTATAATGTTTTTGTGTGCTTCTGGAATCACAAAATACAATGGAAAGTCATTTTTCTGTTTTCTGAAAGATACTGTAGAAGACTGAATTATTTCTGCCACACGTTTAATTGAATTCATTAGTAAAAACAACTGGCCTTGGAGTTGCCTTTGTAAAAAGGCTTTATATCTTAATCTTTTATTTTGGAATAATTATGTGAACTATGGGAAGTGTTTGTGATAACAGTTTGTAACTGTTCCTGAAAGCTAATCTTGAGAAATTATTCTTGTCTGGCTTTGTAGGATTTTATCCAATGAAAGTAGAGACTAATATTCAGTCTAAGACTCAAAGGATACCTATGAAAACTTCTAGACCCTTTATCCACATAGCTCCCTCTTCCCAGGGTCTCCTCTGAGTTGAAAATTCTAGCGACCTAATTGTCCTTGAGGCCCTTCAGATGTCATTGGTTTCTCCATCGCAGCTCTGGATGAGCTCATCCTCCTTGTAGCACCATCTGGAAACTGCCTTCAGGAAAATGAGCGCAATCTCAGGACTTCCCTCACTCCTTGTTGCATAATGTTTAAAAATAACTGCTTCCTATATTTCGTCTAGCTTTCTAATTGTTTTCTGATAGCAGCTTCTGTTAATCCTTTGTGGGTAAAAGTAGAATTCCTACAGAGTTTTGAAAAAATAACCCCAATCTCAGGACCCAATCCCCCAGAAATTCTGGCTCATTAGAATGAAGTCTGCAAATCTTAGTGTTTAAAAACTCTATGTGTGATTTTTATATACAGTTTTGTTTGAGAAGCACAGTACTAATTATGTACCGAAAAGCTACAAAATGTAGCTTATCATTTTTTTCCCAAGCTAAAAAAGTGAGATTTTTTTCATCTCCTGTTTTTATTATATTTACAAAATGATGCTTTGGACATGAAACTTCAACTGACCATTACAAAGAGAAACTTATCTGAAGTTTATTATATTTGACAGATTTACTTGGCTTTTATTTGTATCTTCAGGTTTTTGGGAACGGTTTGATTAATAGCACTTTACAAAAAATCACAAATCTGCAGATAAAATATGGGATTTCTCCTACTTTCCTTTGAAATTAAAACATATCTTGTATATATAAATGCAAATCCACTGACATACAATATCACTAAAGCAGAAGGAATTTTTTGTTGTTTTTACCCTAAACTTAGCCACTTTGCTCCTTTGGTGGCCACTTTTGTGGAAATAACTCTATCTCCACCACAATTTCTAAAAGTACCTTGGGAAAATGCACAATAAGAGGGCCTTTGGAGCACCACAGAGAAGAGCCACATGCCCTGTTTCTGGTCTGTTTTTTCACAAAAGCAGGAACACAAACTTCTGATAATGGATCAGCAATATTCTTGTGTTAAACTGATATGAAATGGTCCCCAATAAATTACATGTCTCTAAATTCATGATTTATGCATGGTTTATAAATTTATGATTTATCCCACCAGAATCTGAATTGGCCCTGTGACTTGCTTTAGCCAAAGGAACAGGCTAGAACTGATATTGCCCAAGTTCATTCCAAGATCTTGCAAAGCTTTACAATCTTCAACTTTTACTCTCTTGGATCAGGAGAGAGGCTACTGTATAGGGACCTGAAAACAAAGATTTCACAGAGAGAGCAGGCTAGCATCCTACTGAGCTTAGACTTCACCCCAATCTCCTGGTGAGAGAGGTGCACAGAGACAGGAAAGTACTGCCCAGCCAACCTGAAAGAATGCAAACATAATAAAGCTGCCATTTTAAGCCACTAAGGTTTGAAGTGACTTGCTATACAGCAGAAGCTGAGAATGTCAACTACATACTCTGAGAGGTCTTAGTTTTTCAGAAGTGTACCATAATTTACATGTGCATAATTTATCTCAATTAAAGACAGTCACAGTATTTTAGGAAACAAATCTAAAATACATTGTCTGAGGTAGTTTTCTGCCCACCTGACACATGTGTGCTTAATTTTGAAAGAACAAGTAATTTTCAGATTATGAGGCCCCCTGGAGTCTTCAGTGGCCCCACCCACTTACCTGCATAGGAGATACAGCTGCTGCAGGAGGGGTTTTCATAGGACTCGGACTCAGAGGTGTTCGGGGTATTGCAGCTGCAGTAGGGTTTGGTACTACAAAAACAAAAGGTACATAGCGAATGCATCACAGTGTAATGGAAGGTTTTCTTAATTGTCCTCCATTTACAGATTTACCAGATTAACCAATGCTCCCAAACTCTCCTGGGAAGGCTAGAGGAACGGCACAGCAGTTAAGCACTTACCTTGCAAGCATAAGGCCCAGAGTTTGATTGATTCCCCAGCACCACATAAAGCTGGGCATGGTAGCACAGGCCTGTAATCCCAGCACCCCGCAAAAGGATTGCTGAGCTCAAGGCCAGTCTGGACTACAGAGTGAGACCTTGTCTTAAAGGGAAAAAATAGATTCTCCTGGAACTACACTGGCTAATGAATGCCTAACCTATGCTGAAAGTTCATGAACATGAAATTGCTGAGATATATTTTATTATAAATGACATATGTTTTATAAAAATATCAGCATAGAAGTATTTATACTATTTTTTGCATTAAAGCCTGTTTTGTTAATATTTTGAATACCTACATGTGTTTAACTTAGTGTACAAGCCATTACATCTCACTCTGGTCTTTATCTCACCGTATTACACAGGTACTAATAACAATTCTTAGGGCATTTTTCTGGCATTTTAAATGCAAAATACATATAGCTATTTATATACTTTAAAAAACAAGTGAAGTGTGATTGGGCTACAGAGGGTAAGGAGAGAATAGCTCATCTAAGGTAGAAGAGGGGCAAATGTCCAGCCCTACAGGTATCCAGAGGTATGAACTCTAACAATGCGATCAAAGAACTTCTAACTTAACAATACAATGAACGAACTGTAAGAAAAAAAGTCTTTGCATCATAAAATGAAATGCACAAACTAGAGAGTTAGTGCAATTAGTACCTGATGTTGGCTCGAACTAAAGATTGTGTCACTAAAGATGGAAAGAAAGGCTGAGCAAAAATTCCCATGGTTGTAGACATGACCAAGAAAACTTGTTAAGGAAGGGTTAGACAGGGGGGTGAGGAAGAAGGAAGAAAAACTACCAGATATTTGGCTTCAATACCTGGAGAGAAAGGTGCTCTCATTTTATACATGGGGGAAGGACAGAACTTAGAAATTAGCCTACATGGGGCTGGAGAATACCTCAGTGGTTAAAGTGCTTGCATAGCAAGTGCTTAGGCTAAGCGCTAAGTACCCAAGTTCAATTCCCCAGCACCACTTAAGCTGAGTGTGGTGGCACATGCCTGTAATCCCAGCATTTGAGAGGCTGAGACAGGAGGATTGCTGTGATTCCAAGGCCAGCCTGGGCACCATAGTGAGTTCAGGACTAGCCTGGGCTAGAGAGACCCTGTTTCAAAAAAAAAAAAAAAAAAAAGCCTGCTATAGTTGATGAAACATTTCATTATCATATAATTGACTCATACCTACTGTGATGGTTGCCTTGACTGGGATTGACTAAATAATTTTATATATGGCCCAAGCCCCTCAGTTAAAGGTATGTATCAGGAAGTTAGGCACAAAGAAGATACTTAAAGTTACAAGTTTGTGTGCAATCTACTTGGAGAGAAAAGACTATACAATTGAGTAAGCCATTAAGTCTGAAGCCAAGATTTCTAAAGCAGAATAGACTTCACTTTTACTAAGATTAACTCATTGGCACTTACTCTAAGAGAATAAAATGGCAAAGAATATTAAACTACACCAAAAAACAAAGGACAACTGCATGCCCTTTGTACAAGGGACAAGGAGTTACTTACCTTGAGATGCGCTGTCAAAGGACTTGATGAGGGTTTTTACTGTTGGAGTTGGCTCTGAAGAAGTGGAAGACCTTCTACTTAGTCCCATACCTTGCCTTAAGGCTGCCAAATCTCTCTCAACAGCATTCATGTAGTTGTATACACGACCTCGCTCCTCCTCTTGCCTAAAATATTGATATGCGCACATGTATAAGCAAATATACATTTTTCTCTCTCAACGAAAAAGTATTAAAAGGTATTAGTGGTTTTTTAATTGTGTAAGTTGAGCAGACTAGATTACCTGGTCCGATATTCTCAATTAGTTAATAAGTAACAGAAAATGATATTAAAATTGTCATATCAAGTTATTCTAAGTAAGTTAAATAGCAATCAAATTCCATTTTCATCTAAGTGGCAGGTAAGGACACCAATAATCAATTAGAAGTAAAATGGAAGGCAGACTGGCCTCAGAGCCTGACTAAGAACTAGGAATCTCTGGTTCTGTGCTGCTGGGAAGGCCCAGCCCTCCTCAAGAGTCTAGGAATTCACCACCATATTTGGATCATCAATGCTGCCTCAAGCTAAAATGCTGTACTTAGCCATAGAAACTCAGAAAAGTGAGAACAAAAACCAAGCTCTTAAGAACAAAACAAAACTGCTGTAGTTAGTTATCAGACAGAACTTCTACAAAGAAAGCTGGCCCCTATTAGTAACGTGAGCCCTCTAGATGCTCAGTATGATGCACGCTGAGTCATCAAAAAAAATCAATTCTATTTAATTTCTGGCCCTCTCTAATTCACTGAGAAGACTAACACAAAACTTTTCATCTGGAATGAGATTATAGATGCAGAATTTGCACATCATTAAACTATCAAGTATGTTTACAGAAACAAAAGCCATTTGGCTATTCAGTCAAGGCTGGGTTGGGCTGGGTTTGAGATTTTAGTTTTGCTTTGTTTTGTTTTGTTCTGTTTGCCTCAAGCTGGATCAAAGATTCTGTGTTTTACCTATCACAGTACACCAAAATCAAATCAAAGTGGATCAAAGACCTAGCTATTATTACAAGCAAAACACTAGACCTTTTGGAAGACAAATTAGGCAAAAACCTAAAAGATACAGATGTTGGCAAGGACTTTCTTAGTAAGACACCCAATGTAAAAGAAACAGTCCCTAGAATCAACAAATGCAATTATGTAAAATTAAAAAGTTTCTGCATGGCAAAGAAAATTATCAACAAAGTGAAGAGAAAACCAACAGAATGGGAAAAAATTTCACCACCTATACCTCAGAGAGGAGGCTACTAACCAGAATATGTAAGGAACTGAAGGAAAACAAGCCCCTCAAATTCAAAGACCTGACAAAAAGGGGGTTGGGGGGGCAACAGAAATGAACAGGCAGTTCTCAGATTGACAAGTTCAAATAGCCAGTAAATACATAGAAAGATCTTCAACATCCTTAGCCGTTAGAGAAATGCAAATCAAAACATCATTAAGATACCATCTAAGACCAGAGAGAATGGTGTATAACAAGAACTCTAGCAGCCACCAATGCTGGTGAGGCTGTGGCAAAAAAGGAACCCTTTTACAATGCTGGTGGGATTGCTAACTGATATAATCACTATGGAGAGCAGTATGAAAATTCCTCAAAAGGCTGAAAATAAATATCCCCTTTCATCTAGTGATACCTCTTCTTGAAATCTGAAAGCATCATATATGTATACCCATGATTATAGCAGCACAACAATAGCTAAAACATGGAAGACACCAAAATATCCAACATCAGGCCAATGACTATAAAAACTGTGGTATATGTACATGATAAACTACTCATCTATAAAGACAATTTTGAGACTTTTGTAGGTAAGTGGACCAACTTAAGACTATCTATCATGCTCAGTGAAGTGAGTCAGACACGGACGTTAAACATTGAATGGTTTCTCTAATACGAGAAACCCAGGATAAAGACTAATGGGGGGATGGTGGGAGTAAGACGGGAGGGGAGGGTCAAAAAGGAAGAAAGGGAAGGATCTGTAACTCTGACATGATACACATGTACACAAAATACTCAGGGTCAATGTAAACATTATGTATTACATATAAACATATTAATAAAATGGGAATAACATTTTAAAAAAAGGTTCTGTGTTCAGCTAGTTGCTATGATTTAGAAGTGTTGGGGTTGAAGGCACAGCACAGTGGTTAGAACACCTGCCTATCAAGCACCAGGCACACCAAGCACCCCAACACACGTAACCCAGAGTGGTGATACACACCTCTAATCCCAGTACTAGGGAGGCTGACACAGGAGGATTGCTGTGAGACTGAGGCCAGCCTGAACTATATAATGAGTTCTAGACTAGGCTGGATTACAAAAAACAAAAAACAAAACAAAACAAAACAAAAATTAAGAATTGTTTTCCCCCCAGGACTGTAGATTAAACCCAGGAGGACTCTCCCACTGAGTTACATCAGTGTACCTTCATATTTTGAGAGAAAAGTCTCACTGAGTTGCCCAGGTGGTACTCAAACTAGTAATCTACCTGCCTCAGCCCCCTTCAGGGCTAAGATTATAGCAATGTGCTTGGCTGATCTGAAGTTTTAATAATCATTAAACATTTTGGTCTTAGAACACCTTCCATTCCTAAAAGTGACTGGGGATTCCAAATGGTTCTTATTTATGTGGGTGAATTAAAACTAAGAAATACACAAAATATTTAATTCATCTAAAAACAAAAACCCAGGACTCACTAACATGATGAATGTATTTTAATGAAAAAAAAGACTATTTCCAAAGCAAAAAAAGAAGATGAAGAAGTGTAGCATTGTGCTTTAAGTCACTTTTTCCCTATGGTATACTCTTAAAGAATCTTTTTACCCATCTATGATCCTGCTATGTTATTCATTAGCCATAAGAAAAGAAAATACTGGCTCACTACCATCCACAGATTTGCTAAATGCCTGTCTTTGTTCATTTCTTCCAGTCATATTTTTTAATATCAGTGATCTCATTAGAAAGCTCTTCAAAAATAGGAAGCTGTGAAGGTTTCAATGGCAGGTAACAGTTTTCCAAAGTCCTACTATTCACTTAAATGCCCATGTTTTATCACTGGTAAACAAGTATCAGTTGTTTCAGTTGAAGGGATCTTACTTTTATTTTCAAGAAATATTCCACCACGTATCAAAATCTAAATAACTGCAGGTTATCTGCCAACCATTCTTAAATAAAAGTGGTGTTTCATGAAAAAAAAGCAGAATTAAAACAGTCACACCGTACTCACCTCAAGGCTACCTCACACGAGAGTGCACAACAGATAAAGCAGAAGCACTCTTTTTGTACTTCCCATTTTCTCCCAGGGAAGGGCAAAACCAGGGTACTCAAGGACTGAGATAAAGGAAAATTAGTACTTTAATTTTTAAATTAAACTTATATTTTGTTTTATTCAACATTTTCCTGCTATCCTGTACAGGCCAGGGTCGGGCGGTAGTGAGTCCAATGACTATGAGCCTATTCTGGTGTTAGGCCTTGATTTGTCAAATCTGTATTTGCTCTTCAGTACCAGAGTAAAATTCAGCACAGTGAAAGGGGGAAACAGGGCAGGGGGCCTAGCTCAGTGGGTATAGCGCTTGCTTGGCATGTGTAAGACCCTGGGTCAATTCATCAAAACCACGTAAAAATTAGCAAATGCCAAAAAGCCCAGGAAGGCTGAGGCAGGAGGACTGCAATGAGTTCTAGGCTAGGCTGGATTCTATAGTGAATTCAGGAACAGCAAGGACAACAGAGTGAGATGCTATCTCAAAAAAAGATTTCTGAGAGAACTGAAGCTCAGACACGGTTGCTGGACAAGATTACACATAGCTAGAAAGCAAAGAGGCCAAACAGGAGCTCTATCTGTATGACCACAAAGCTAAATCTAAAGGAAAATAAGAGAGCCAAATCTTAAGAATAGGGAAAAGGAAAATCATTATATCTGTATGCTAGGTACCATTCTGGCTCCCTCAAAACTGCTCATCATTGACAGGAAAAAAAATTGGAAAAATTCTACACAACCTGTGCTAATTCAAAGGTGTCATTCAATGAGGCCCAGAGAAATTAATTTCCACTAAATCTACAGTAGTTGTCATTCCCACATTCTTTCCATAATATCACATCACAAAACTGGGGTTTAAATCTTCTCTAACAACACATAGTGCGTAACTGGTTTCTCAGAACATACTTGCGTGACTTTATTTCCTCCAGTTCTTTTGTGAGTTTCTCATTTTTTTCCTGCGCCTCATGTAACCGTCGCTTCAGATCACCAATCTCCTCTTGGGCTTCAGACTTAATGTCATTTGCAATGACTACTGCGGTCTGGAGATCAGCTTGAAACTGCCGCCACTCTGCAGATTCTTCCTATATTGAAAAACTTAAATTTTTATTTCTGAGGGAGCAATGAAGATTTATTTAAAAGCAATAAAATTTGTTATGGTTAAACTGCAATAAGACAATGTACTCCCAAAGGATGATTAATTTTTGATAATCTCAAAGAATTGCTCTTACCTGTTTCCAACAGGCAATGCCACTACCATTAGTGAGCTTATTCTTAAAAAGAGATTTTCTAGCAGATCAGCCTATGAAGGCATCAAGCATTCAGAGTACTTAATAAATATTAATGATAATAATAATAATGTCAAGTGTCTCTTCCTGATGCAATTTTCAAAGCGAGTCTTATGATAATAAACATTTACCATAATTTGGAGTTTTACTTCTGGAATGCTCAAGAAGGTATATAAATGGTATATGAACCATACAGTAAAACACTACAAATATTCTGACATCAAAAACTAACAAAAAATCAAAAGTAAAGGAAGAGGAAGCCAGAATAAAAACACTGAACTCAGTATAAGCAGACAAAATTATACAAAGAAACAGTAAGGAACAGTGTGGCCTGCTGCTTCCCACAGTCAGAGAGGATGCGGGTGTGGACTGACAAGGATCTCCCTGGGGCCGGCAGCTTCACCACAGCCACAACTGGGCTACACCTGAGCCCTCTAACTCCCATTATCAACTAACTTTCCGACGTTATGAAAGCATCCTGAGCCACAAGGGCAAGACCCAAACTCCAAGATGAGCACTCTCCCCACTCTTCACACCACAGGGGCATTACTGCTGGCAAGCTGATCAAGTCCACAAAACAGAAATTTCATAAAAACACAGGCTAGGTTGGGAAACTTCGCAAGTAAAACCTAATAAACTTTCTCTCCAAAGTATAACATGTTTCCTAAACCCATTTTCTTAAAACTGTTGCCCATAAATTACGAGTACTTTTTCTACCCCCAATCTAACACAGTTCCCAGTTGAAATGAGAGCACCTATGCTCTCTCCAAAGCCCACCAAGGCTAACATCAACACTGACCTAAAGCTTATGGTGAATGACAACATGGTCAATGACCATATCTCAAACTTCAGGAAATTTGTTTTCTCTACTAGAATACATG
>PVKB01000620.1:104938-194222 GCA_004027205.1 Ctenodactylus gundi
GGGGGGGGGGGAGGGGGGAAAGACAGGGGGAAGGACAGGGGGAAGGGGAGGGGAGGGGGAGAGGACAATACTTAAAGATTTATCTTACCCGAAGCCTCCTATGGAGTGTCTTGATTTCTCTTTCCATGTCATGTTTTTGGTCCTGGAGTTTCTTAACTGTATCTGGAAAGTCCACACAAGTTTAAATATTCTGAGAACTATGTTCAAAAGAGTAATATAAAGAGAGGAAATACTTAAATACGACATTCAAAAATGTTATCCTTTCCAAAGATCTTTTATTTTTAACACAGAACTTTAAAAGCAAAAAAGAATGTTCAAGTACTAGCCAGGACTATTCTAAGGAACACATCAAGCTAACATCATAGTTTCAGCATCATTTCCTTTGTGTCTTAATTCTGAAACAAAAGGTTAACTGAAAACAATTGTTAAAATCATATACATTCTTGGCTCTTACCCAATCAAAACAACACTGACTGCTATTAAAATGTGAACTTTTAATCGTAAGGGTTATTAATCTAAAGTGCTCACTCAAGTATAACTTCCTTTACACAAGAATAAACTCCAGAAAAATGAATTAGTGGAGTCAATTATACAATTATATAACACCCAGTTAGCAGCAAACACAAAGGGAAGTTAAAAGAGGTTCAGCTCCCCAATCTATGCATAAGAAAAAACGCCTTCGGACGATACCACGTTGGCAACTGGCACATGTACATCTGTCACAAATGGTCCTCTTACAGCTCAGGAACCAATCCCTTTCTGATTAAGCACCAGAAAACAGTTATATATGATGATAAACCCTTTAATGTGATCTTACCTACTGCTATAGTCCTGTCCATTCTGTTTAACCCTTCCTTACACAGATTCATAATATGTTGCTACCAACATTTCTCTACACATTTCTATCAGAAAATTGAAAACACTTCCAAGGCAGGAGCCATGTGGATAATTCTCAGCTCCAACACCTAGACATCATAGGCCTTTAAAACAGACTAAATACACAAAGACGCAATGGTAGCAGTAAGAAAAATAATGCTGAAATAATTGGGGTTTTTTTAAAATCAGGATGCTATTGACATAGCTATCAATCATCAGAGCTATTGTAACTGTAGACAATGGTGCTTCTGAATAAATAATATTTTATACCATTTCTTACACTAACATGAAGCCAGACAGTGAACATCTGTGTATATAATAAGTAATTTTTAAAAAAATCTTCCAGCTAAAAAATTAGTCAGTTTTAATCAAAACCCTAAAAAGTATGAGTACACTTAAGTATTTTTCTTAGATGGTTCATCTTCTTCCTTATCCCATTTTTATCAAAAATCTGTTCTTTTAGGATATCTGCAACATTATGCCTTTCATTCAACATTGGTACATTTGTGTTCTGGTTTTCTGTGCATGTGTTTGGCACTGGCGCTAGGCAAGTGTTCTACTACTGTATTAGTTTGGGTTCTTACAAAAGGCAAAATTCATAGAAATTATAACAAAAAGTATCTATTTGAAAGGCTCACAAGTCTGAGGACAGAGATAGTCCAAGATGGTAGCCTGGACTTGCAAGAGCTGGAGAGTCCAATGGCTGCTTCACCCCAAGGCAAAACACCTGTCTGGGACTGCAGGTCAGCCAGTGAAAGTCTGCTGTGGATCTCGGTTTTACAAAGAACAATGGTGAAGACGGGAGACTAAAGATTGGCAACTGAAGATCAGCAATAGGCAGAGAGGTACAAGTCAGACAGGAGAGAATTTGTGATGAAGACCTGCATTGTATGGCAAGTTGAGTCCATAGCCAATTGTGAGAGCTTTACCCAGAGGAAAAAGCTGTAACAATCTTTCTTCTTGGGCCTCCCACATCTGGGTGGGTATTCTTCCCTCATTCACTGGCCCGCTAATCACTCAAATTCTAATCCAGGCTGGTTCTTAATTGCCTAATCTAAGTGTAGTTCCTAAACCCTAATCTAGATGTTCCTGATTGCCTCAAATTGACATACTCTCTCCATTGGTCAAAACCACTGAGCCTCAATATTTTTTAAATGGCATGATTTACTTTAGCAACAATACAAGTATAATAAATATTATAAATATGTAACAATGCTGTATTTTTGAAGACAGAGAAAGAACGGAGGAGAGGGAATGTGCTAATTCTGGTAACCATTAGGTAACATCTTCTCATTCATAGCTCAGAAATTTTTTAATAAAGTCACAGCCTAGGGCCAGGCCTGGTGGCACAAGTGTGTAATCCTTCCATAAAGCAGAGGCAGATGCATTGCGAGTTCAAGCCCAGCCTGAGCAACTCAGCAACTTGGTGAGACACTCATTCAAAACAAAACAAAACAAAAAAAAAAATCAAAAATGGACTGGGGATATAGCTTAGTAGAAATGTTCAGTGTTCAATATCCAGTACTAACAATAAATACATAAACAATAAAGTCAAAGCCTATAAAATAAAGAGTCCAAATTTTACATGTTAATTCAACAAACATAACTTGGTATCGGGTAATTTTTTTTTTTTTTCTTTGAGACAGGGTCTCGCTCCATAGTTCAGGCTGGTCCTGAACTCACTATGGAGCCCAGGCTGACCACGGAACTCACGGCTACGCCCCCCAACCCCACTGGCGGGTCAGCCCCAGGAGTGCTGGGATTACAGACATGTGCCATCACACCCTGCTTATGTGATACTGGGAGTCAAACTAAGGGCCTTGACTTAAGCAAGCACTAGCCACTAAGCTATTCCTCCAGCCCAGAAAGGTCAATCTTACATTGAGCTAACTAACGAAAGAAGATGATTTCATAGCAAAGAATTAGACTCCAAACATTTATCTCAAATTACTTTACCCCTCATACAACCTGAAAACTGACAGTCGAAGGGATTATTCAACCTAGTTACAAAGTGGACACCAAGGTAAACAGAAGTCTACTAGCCTACTCTTTGTCACCAGAGGCAACAATGGCTCTGAAACAAGCAGGGAACATGGCTCCTTGTGACCTCACACACAAATTCAGGGTTTAGACATTATCAGACACTTATAAAGAGTAAAGACAGAAGTTAAAACACTAGGAATTATGCCCTTCACTTACAAATATATATATATATATATATATATATATATATATATATATATGCAAGATACTTTATAATTGAAACAAGCAAGTAAAAATGTTAAAACCATTAATTTCTCTTGGAATTTGCTAAATATTGTTTTCATTTTTATTTTGCTCACAGAGCACATGACTACTTATTTTTAGATAAATCACACAAGAAAAATGACAGCAAATCCTACTACAGCTCTTCCCCCAATGCTGGTACAAAGAAATGAACCCAGCAGAGCCTCTGCAATGAGCTATATCCCAAATCACTTAATTTTTTTTTTTTAAATTTTGGGATTGTACTTGCATAGCAAGCAAAAAGGCCCTGGGTTCCAATCCCCAGCAACACATAAACCAGGCATGATGGTACACATCTGTAATCCCAGCACTAGGAAACTGAGGCAGGAGGACTGCCCAAGAATCTGGGTTATATAGTGAGCTCAGGACTAGCCTGGACTACAGACTGAGACTCAAAAAAAAAAAAAAAAGCCTTTACTTTGACACAGAGATATCCCTAAATTACTCAAGATGGTCTCAAACTGGTAATCCTCCTTCCTCAGCCTCCTAAGGTGCTGGGATTATGGGCATGTGCCACCATACCCTCCCACCACCCCCTTACAACACCTGGCATATTGGTTTTTAGGAGATAATTTCAATGACATGACCATCTGAGACTAATCATAAAATTTCTCATTCATCTATTCATCTTTTTTTTTTCTTTTGAGTGAGGAAGTACTGGAAATCAATCCCAGAGTCTTCACACTAAGCTACATCCAAAGTACACATGCTCAGCTCCCCCTACCCACAGTTCTTGTGATTTGTTTTGTTTTATTTTGTTGGTTTTGTAGACAGGGTCTCATTCTGTAATTCAAGCTGGTCCTCAACTCATTATGTAGCCCAGGCTGGTCTTGAAATCAGAGCAATCCTTTCTTGGCCTCCCAAGGGTGGGACTACAGGCATGTGGCACCATGGCGAGCTATTCTTTATGTTGTGCCTCAGGGCCTTGTACATGCTAGGCAAGCAATTTAACCACTAAAGAAGCTACACTCCTAAGGCCCCCCCCCACCCCATTTTTTAACTTTACATTTTGAAACAGAGTCTAAGTACTCAATTGCCAAGGTTAGGCTCAAAATTTGCAATCCTCCTGCCTTAGCCTCCCAGACAGCTGAAATTACAGGCCTGTGCCATGGGTCCAGCTTTTGTTCTTTTCTGTTCACCCACATCTACACTCATAGTCACAAAATTCACATTTACTGTTCTTACAAGGACTCTGCTATGCTGCTGGCTGTATACATTTATCATCACATCTTATTACACTTCTTTTAAATAACGAAAAGCTGGCAACCAGCAGACATATTTAAATAGAATAAAATGCACAAAGTTGTCTCCTGGTAATTTGATTTAAACTTTATGGTCATATCTGTATCTTCCCTCTTAAAGTATTGAAAATGATAACATGCTTTCATCCTTGGAAACAAGGGAGTCTGTGCTTAAGTTCCTATTTCGAAGACTACTTAGCAAAACTGCCATCTAACAGGACTAACAGGCATCCAATCAGGCAGCGTTATTTCAACTCAGAAACCTTCAAACGCAGTTGCCTTCCTCTGCAGCTTCTCTAACTTGAAGACACTGCCATCTACTGTATTCAATTGAAAAGCAGCATTCAATTCCATAAAGAACAGAATTTTATTATAAATTATACCTTAATTTTTACAATGTTATTTTTATTCCAGAAGTTAGATAGACTGCTATTGTCAGTATTTTTAAACTCTGTTCTGAACAACGCTGGGCACTGCTCTGCCTGTTTAACGACCAAGGACCTGCCACCTCTGACATACCAAGAGGACCCCATGCTGGCTGTAGTTATATACCCATTAATCATGCAGATGCTACCAGGCAGCTACCACCAGAGGCTCAACCTGTAACTCTTTAGAACATAAAATAATGAGTCTGATGCAATCTTTCCTACCCTCCAAATCTCCAGAAATCTACTAGCACTAGCCCTTAGACAGAGGATTGTATCTGGTCAAGTACTTCCCATTAACTACAAGTCTGATTTTTTGGAGGAAAAGAGTAAACAGCATACAGTTTTATTAAAAAGACCAAGGAAGCTGTGCCTACTTAGGGGTTCAGGCCTATAATCTCAGCACTCAGGGAGGACAAAGGAGGATCATAAATTCAAGGCCAATCTAGGTAACATTGAGAACCTGTCTCAAAATCAAAAATAAAAAATGGGCCGGGATATAGCTTGGTGTGAAGACCCTGGGCTCAATCCCCCGCATAAATTAATTTAGTAACAAAACCAACCATTGAATAACCAAGGGCAGGTGTGGGCATACCAGACACCAGGGCATAGCTTTACCCAGAATTCCTAATGAGGAAAGAAGATACAAATGACCTTGAAATAAACCATATACTACTTTTATTTTCCCCCCAAAATAGTGGATATAACTTGTTTTAATTCTAAAACTAGTGCATGTTCACTATAAAAAGTCTAGGAAAAAAAACAAAAGAATACAAAAGTAAGAGTAAGCATCATTTGCATTTGGTATATAAACTTTGAGCTCACTGGAATATGTTTCTTAAAGGAAAAATGAAATGTAACACACTAATTCATAAGTTTTTCTAACAGATAGTAAAAATGGTCCCAATTTTTTGCTATAAATTCAATGAGAACTTATCTAAGTTCTAATTAGCCAGGAATGGAGGCATATGCCTTTAATCCCAGCTACTCAGGAGGCTGAGACAGAAGGATCCAAAGTTTAAGGCCACCTGTCCACTCAGCAAGATGCTGTCTCTCAACTTAAAAATACAAAAAAAAAAAAAAAAAAAAAAAAAAAAAAAAAAAAAAAAAAAAAAAAAAAAAAAAAAAAAAAAAAAAAAAAAAAAAAAATTAAGGGCTAGGAATGTAGCCAGGAGTATAGTGTCAGCCTAGCATGAATGAGCCCCCAGGTTCAATGCTGAGGACTGAGGGGTAAAAAACAGTGCTAGCTGAAGCACACGCAATTATTTTTTCTTAAGTTACCATGCTAAATATTTCACTATAGAACATCCTAAAGTAAGTACCTTTTAAGGAACACTGTTCTGTCTAGCTACCATTTCAGTGTAACGCTACATTTAAAACTTTGAGTTTTAAAGACACAAGCAGCCCATACAGCTGTTCTGTGGCTGGCTTCATTTTATCTTACAGCACTTCTCTGGGCCAACACACACAGATCTGCCTCCTTTATTTTCACGGGTTAAACAGCAGTCAGGTAGAGATGCACTGTGTACATGGATTATTAACTACAGCACAGCTGCTGAAACTATGGGTAGTTCCGAATTTTGCAATTCTGCAGCAAGTATCAACATCTGCATACATTTGCAAATCCATATGCTTATTTCTAAAAGGTAAATTTCTGGAAGTAGACTGCAAAATCAGCATTATTCTTTTAAATTTTTAATCAATATTCTAAAAAAATGCAGCAATCCACAATCCTTTCTACTGCGTATGAAAGGGGTCCCTTCTCTCATATGTTATTAATCTTTTTTGTGTATCTGTTAAGTGAGAACATCGTATTTTATTTTTGCCTTTTATTGAGTCAAGCTTCTTTTTGTGACCTTTGCTCATCAACCTTCTTTCTTTGAGACAGGGTCTTGCTTTGTAGTCCAGGCTGGTCCTGAACTTACTAAGCAGCCCAGGCTGGCCTCAAATATGTGGCAATTCTCCTGCCTTAGCCTCCCAAGCGCTGTGATTACATGTGTGTGCTACCATTCCCAGTTTATTTGGTACAGGGGAACTGAAACCAGGGCCTTGAACTTGCTAGGCAAGTGTTTTATGGCCTATCCTTTTGTTTTTTGTTCTTCTTGTTGTTGATATTTGTGGTACTAGAGATGGAACTCAAGGCCTTCACACTATGCTACATCCTCCCACCCACTTTTTGGTTTTGATTTTTGAGACAAGGTCTCAGTAAGTCACTAAATTTCCCAGGCTGGGCTCAAACCTTCCTCAAACTTCCCAAAGTGTTGGGGCTACAGGCCTGTGCTACCAGACCCAGTTTCATAAACTTTATTTAGCTAATGGATTTTTCCTAGTCTTTATGAAAGTAATTAATCTCAATATATTTAAATATTGCAAATATTCTTCTCAATTATTTTATTTATGGCACTTAGGTAAAGTTGAAAATTTTAGCTTTGTACTCAAAAATGAGAATTTTTCCTTATACTCTGCCATGTTCACACAGGCCCTTACCATAACACAAACAGCTCTCCACTTCCCAGTTCTTTCAACTACTTCCCTAATCTCAAGCCAGCCCTTTTTGTACCGGCATTAGTGCCCCGACTAAAAAACACAAGACTTATATTAGCTATAAGGCCCTAACCCCCACCTCAAGAACCACAGAAGTCAGAAAAGGTACTTACACATAACTCCCAGCACGTACACAGCATTTCTAGACAAATATAATCGGCTATTGAGAAAGTCACCATGTCTGACAGACATCACCTGAGTCAGACCTGTTATCTTGCTGGTGTCACTCATCTCCAACACCAATTAACTGACCTGACAGCAAAGTCACTTACTAGTTGGGTCAACTGATCTTTAGTCAGCTGTTTCTCTTGTAAGATACTAAGCGTCTATTAAATTCCAGATGGCTGTACTTATTTTAAAAAGACCAAAAAAAAAAAAAATTAGTACTAGTGAATTTTGCAAGCTTCTCTCTTAACAGTGGAAGCCACTGCTCTATATCCACATGCCTCTCCCCTCAGTATTACTTCAGTTAGCGTCTGCAGATGACACACACCTAACAGGACTCCCTTCTGGATGTTCAGGAGAAAACAAGTCACTTAAGCAGCGACACTAAGTAGATACGCCTTTCTGTGAGTGGCTTTCTTTTCAAGACCACAGAGCAGCCTGCAGCTATACCAGGAACTATAGTTCATATCGTTTCAGACATGAAAGCCATACTCTGACATCCTATATCTAGAGTCTGGGGCCTGGAGGAATGGCTCAGTGGTTAAAGGACTTGCTTAGCAAGTGCTACGTCAAGTTGTAAGTACCCGCGTTTGATTCCCCAGCAGCACATAAGATGGGCATGGTGGCATATGACTGTAATCCTCATACTCAGGAAGCTGAGACAGGAGGATTGCCCTGAGCGCAAGGGCAGCCTGGGCTCCACACAGAGTTCAGGTCCAGCCTGGACTACAGAGTGAGACCCTGTCTTTAAAAAAAGGAAGGGAGGATGGAAGGAAGGAAGGGAAAAAAATAAAATACCTAGAGTCTGGGCCCTGCAGCAGGTTGGGGTTAGTCAAATCAGCCCCCTGGGGAAGGAGAAGGACAGGATTCTGTTAATTCTTCAGCACCACAGCTTGAAGCTGCTCCTCCTCCAGGACTCTTATCTCTGAGCCACAGATTCTAGTGTTTCTAGCCAAACGTCTGCCAGACAGCATCATTCGGAGCTATAGCATTTTCCTGGATGGAAGTTTTTTCCCCCTCATTTTTCCACACCCACAATTTCATCTGCTTTCTGTATTCCACAAATTTCTCAAAATTGTTATCTACTAATGGGACCATTATTTGTTTTGTAACTCAGCTTTAATTTCACTGTAAATTTTTTTTTTTTTTGCAGGACTTACATGTTGAAATACTTAGGAGTTAAGCGTCATAAGGTATCCAACCTACTGTGAACTAGTTCCATTGAACAAATATACACAGAGACAAGTGTTGCCAATTATCAAATACAAGCAGTAGGTAACACCTATACTATTTCAATGTTTATGCATATTTGAACTTTTCATCCCAAAGTTTGGAAAGAAAACCCATACGCCTAAAAATTACTCAAGATTTTCACTCACTTTATAAGTAAGATTCATTTTCCTTTTTTTGGAAACAGGATCTCACTCTGTAATCCAGGCTCGTCCTGAACTCGCCATGTAGCCCAGGCTCAAACTCACATCAATGCTCCTGCCTCAGCCTCCCAAGAGCTGAGATTACAGACATGTGCCAGTACATACAGCTACATGTTAATGTAATTTGTAAATTTTCACTGAAAGAATAATGATCATTTAACATTTTTGTAGTTATTGCCCCAGCTACCACAAGATGTCACACTTTCCATTCAAAATAAAAGTCTGCATGAGAAAAGGATATTAGTGCCCATTTTTGTATTAAACTTGTAAATTAATCTGAAAAACTTTAGAACCTCTTCTTATATGTAGACAGCAGAATTAGATAAAATTACAAATTACAAACTAAGTATAAATGCTAAAGGTTTTTTCAACTGTAGATGAGAAAGCTGATCTCAACAACACTATAATCTTCTCTAAGGGAAACAGTCCCATAGTCAACTACTTCCATATATGGAAGCCTTAAATATTCAAGAAAGCTACAGATGCTGGGTCAACTAGACAGAGCTCAGAATTGCCCCAAAATACATTTAAGCTTTCCAGCAGATGACTCACTCTGCCTTGACAACAGTGTAAACTTCATGTCTATGTATTGACAGTCTGGGATCTGATTCAATGCTGTATTTGCAAATCTATATTCTATCAAGAAATAATAAGCTGGTAGAGCCCTAAGAGTATTAGCATACTCCAAAAGTTTAAAAAGCTGCAACTGATGCATAAAACACTTGCCCATGAGCCATGTGCAATGGCACATGCTTGTAATCCCAGCACTGGGGGGCTGAGGCAGGATTATGAGTTTGCGGTTAGCCTGGGCAACACAGCAAGACTCACTGTAGAAGTATGAGGCGGCGGCTGTCTCCACTTTCCTTGCTCATTTCTGTCTCAGTGTACTATAACTTAAAATCGGTTAGCATCTGATATATCTAGATAAGCTACATATAAGAATTTTAATGTACTATTTGGAAATAAGTACAAATTTACAAGCATATGAGAAAAAATATGAGGAACAACTGTACACCTATTAAGCCAGGTGTGGGGGCACATGACTGTCATTCTGTACTTGGGAGGCTGAGGCAGGAGGATCACCTGAGTTCAAGGCCAGCCTGGGCTACATAGTAAGTATAAGTCCTGCCTGGACTACAGAGCAAGACTTTGCCTAAAATAAAAGGGAAAAAAATTCGCCTATTATAAACAATGATCATTTGTTCTACTAACTTCTATCTATTTTTGTATTTATAGATCTATCTGTAAGTTTTTTTCTGGAACCACTTGAGGACACACATCACAGTCCTTTACCAACCTAAATATTCAACTTACAGGTCTTAAGAACATGGACATTTTCTCTCATAAACACAGTAGTCAACTTCTTCATCTTACAATAATATGGTATCTATATCTACAGTACTATCCACAACTCAATTTTGTGATACTTTTACACTGTTCTCTCCTGCAGTACCAGACTGTCTAGACATAGGTATTATATTTCTCACATCTCTTCAGCCTCCTTTAATCTGAAACATTTCCACAGCCTTCATCTTTTATGAAAATGGCGGTTCTGAGGAGTGTAGCACTCTCTACATCTTTGTTATTCACAAAATTCCTCAATTTTTGCCTAATATTTTTCTGCAATTAAGTAAAGTGATGCTTCAGTCAGAATACAGCCTCACAGGGGCTAGTATCTTTGTGACCTTCTTATTTACATTAGAACCCAAAGTGTTGTTCAATTTTTCCCACTGTATAATTACAGTATTTTTTTTCCTCATTTGCAACAAAAAAGGCACATAGGAAAAAGTTTTTAGGTGATAAAAGTATCTGGTTCCTCATCAAAATAGCTGAACAGAAATGCTCTGCACTATCATTGCAGCTATGTCTGTTTGACATGGGGTTTTGCTGTGTTGCCCAGGGGTCTCAAATTTGCGGGCTCAAGTGATCCTCCCATCTCAGCCTCCTCAGGAGCTAGGACTATAGGGGTGTGCCTCCATGCCCAGGTGCAACTATTTTAGAAGTCGAAAATAACTAGATCATAAAAAGGTATGAAAGACTTTTAATGTAAAAAACAAATTTGAAAAAACCTTTAGCATTTATACTTAGTTTGTAATTTGTAATTTTATCTAATTCTGCTGTCTACATATATAAAACCTGAGTTCAACTTTACCATCTTACAAAAATTTCATAGCAGTAAGAACAAATCAGACAAACAAAAACCTATACATTAGGCTTAAAATTAGGCAGGACTTTTTACTTGCAATCACTATAAGGAAATAATAAATAGCTTTTCTTAAGGTCTAGACAATAACACCATTAGCCTTTTACTTAAGTGATTTTCCTTAATCAGGTACAACCTTACAGTAATGCTTCCACCAAATAGTTGTTCTGAAAAAGAACATAGCACTTCGAAGGATACCCACTAAGGTACGAATACTACTTTTACCATAAGCATATTCTACAAGTCAGCTTCTGGACTATGTGACAAGCAGAACTGATCTGCCAAAAGCAACTATATTAAAAAGAACAAAACAAAAATAAACAAGAAGTCAGTACTCACTCTCTAAGTCAGAGATAATGAGGTTATCGTGAAGTTTCACAGCTCGATGTTGTTCTACTTCATCTTCAAGCTCAAAAATAGTTTCCTTCATGTCGCTCCTTTCTGTCTCTTTTTCCTCCAGCTCTGATCTTAATTTTTCTAATGTCAAATTAAGATCTTCAATTTGTTTCTTAGCTTCTCCTTGGAAGGCACGGTACTCATCTTCTACCTGTGTAAAATTAACAGGGTTGAGAAAAGTACAACTGCTCTAAAACTCTAGAAGTAAGGTTCACACTACTTCAAACAGAAACTAAACGTTAAACGCTATGCATGAACTAAAACAACTCGTAAGAGATGTTAAGTGTGGAAGAGTGTAAGAGCACTCTACGGTAATATTTTATGTAATATTGTTAAGCATGAACTTGCAGCATCACTATGCAAAATTATACATGAGTGCCACTGAATTTAAACATATTTATGAAAAAAATTTGGAAATTTTCCCTTCTCCCAAGTTTGAACTAAAAGCATGCACATGATTAATGATTAACATGCTTTCCTACAAACATGGGTTTTTTTGTTTTGTTTTTAGCTGGGGAGACAGTGTCTCACTCTACAGTCCAGGCTGGCCTCCAATATACCGTAATCTTCGTGAGTGTTGGGATTGTAGCCATGTGTCACTATGCCCAGTTTATGTAGTGCTGGGGAATCGAACTAAGGGCCTTTAACTGCCAAGCTATACCTAGCTCTTAAAATGATGGTCCATTTGTGACATTTCAATGCCAAATTAAACTGAAACAAAACAATTTTCAAGTAGTATCCCTGCTGAAGAATTAGTTCAGGCAAGTGTCACAAATGGTAAAGTGCCTGCCTAGAAAATACAAGGCCTTAGATTCTATCCTGAGTACCACAGGAAAAAAAGAAAGAAAAGAAAGTATTAGTTCACAGTGCTCTCTCAACATACATACTCTAAAAAATAAGACACCTTCTAAACTACACTTCAAAAACTGACACTAAAAACATTAAAGTCTGCCAAGTGTGATGGCACAAACCTAACATCTTAGCACCCAGGAAGGCTAACGCAGGACCACCACAAATCCAAGCCTAACGTGGGCAACTCAGCAATTTAGCAAGACCCTGTCTCTAAGTTAAAAAAACAAAAAACAAAAACAAAAACAAAAAAACCCGGCTGGGGATGCAGCCCAATGTGAAGGCCCTGGGCTCAATCCTAAGGAAAGTAAAATAAAGTCTGTTATACAAGTTTTAGCCAAAACTGTACCAATATTTTTTCCTTTAAAAATCATTGTAGTGGCTGGAGGCAAAGCTCAGCAGTTAGAATGTATGCCTAGCAAGTGCCAGGCCCTGGGTTCAATTTCCCAGCACTGCAGAAGCTGGGCACTGTGTTACATGCCTACAATCTCAGTACTCCGGAAGCTGAGGCAGAAGGACTAACGTGAGGTCTAGGCCAGCCCAGGCTACATAGTGAGTTCAGGACTAGCCTGGACTAGAGAGTAGAAACACGCTATCCTATTTCTCACCCACCCCGCCCCACCCCCGCCAAAAATAAAGATAACTCACACAAAAAAAATCCAAACAAACAAACAAAGCAAAGCATTTCCATCTTCTACCAGCAACTACAAAGGACAGAGTCCTGGCCAGAATGCTAGTAACTCAGGGCAGCAGTTCAGAGTCCTCACTACTATGCTGCATGCCTGTGGAACTAGGGGGGGCTGAAGGAAGATTTCTAAATATGGCAGAAACAAATCCCAGACCTCCAAGAAATAAGAGTGCCTAACCTCTAAAACCATTTTTAACTCACAACAAAACCTTTTGAAAAACTATAACTATAGCAGATTAAGATGTGGCAGGAATTACTGATCCTTTAGACTAACATACCAGCTCTCCATCTGTCTTACGCCAAAAAGTATTAGGAGATAAGGGTGTAAAATTCCACAACACACCCCACAGGCATATCCAGAACTGAGTACACATACTGGTATTAATTGCAACCCATCCTCTCACAGAAAGAAAAAAAAACAAAATATAAATGAGTGGAAGTGACATTACCATAACTACCTCTCATTTTTTCATAATAAAAGGAAACTTTTCTAAGACCTAACGACATTTTAGACAAGTGTTCCCTCTCAATAAGTATGCAGCCAACAGCAGCGGCATAACACTGACCTAGGACCTTTTTATTTAAGCAGTACCTTAGCAATGGTGTCCTGTAATCGATTGGCATCATTTCGGGTGTGTGCCAGATCTTCTTGCAGGCTACTAGCTAAAGTCTCTGCTTTTTCCTTGTCCAATCTAACACTCTCCAAGAGATCCTGTATATCAGACTTGTCTCCAGAGTTATGGATAGAATAGAGCTCGGCGACTTTCTGCTTCTCATTCTCCAGCTGGGCCTTCAGGCGATTCATCTCTATCTGGTCGCTGGCCACAGTGGCTTTGTACTCCTCCAATGTGGCTGCCAGGGTCGCTTTGCCCTTCTGCTCAGACTCAATAATTCGCTCCATGTGGTGACTGCGTTCTTTGAGTGCGCCTATCATTTCTTGAGCTTCCTTGTTGTCTTGTTCTGCCATTTTCAAAGTATTGCTTAAATGCTGCTGGACACCAAGAAGCTGCTCTCGCTCAAAACGGGCATTCTCAGCTAGGTCCATGTAACGCTGTTCTAATTCCATGTAGCGCCCACTTTTTACATCTTCGTCTATGACATAGGAAATGTGATGCTCATCTAGAAGAGAACGGAAATACTCAATCTGTCGGCTAAAGTGTTCCAACTTATCGCTTTGCTGACATAAGGACTCCATAAGAATGACTTTCTCCTCCCCAAGTCTCTCATTTTCACTATTCAGCTCCTGGGTGATCTGCTGCAAGTCAGCTAGCTCCTGCAGAGTTGCCTGGAGTTCTTCACTTGTACTGTGCTGGTTCTCCTCCATCTGGTGTATCCTTTCTGTCAGGCAAGCGACAGACACCTCACTGGCGTTGCCACTGCTTCCCTTCCGAGAGCGCTCTATGCTCGGAATGCCCTCAGACTCTGAGGACGAAGGTGCATCCAGGGCATCATCGCTCGAGGTGAGGGGCTGGTAAACCTCACTGCACTCACTGTCCAGGTTGTCCATAGAGTTACTGTGCTGACGGTCCATGAGCGTATTTTCATCCTGACTCAGGAGATCCTCCACTGACCCAGGGGCAGAGCCTTCCACTGAAGAAGTCAGAGTTCCTCCTCCATCACTCTGATTACCAGGGGTGATTTCTGGGCTCATGGACTGGTAACCGAACAGTTTTTCAGAATTGTCTAACCTCTGCTCTAGGGAAAAGCCCAGCGCATTCAGCCTGTCCTTTAACATTCTATTTTCATTTTTCAGCTGGTTGAGCTCTTCACGGATGGCAGTATTCTGTTCTTGCAACTGCAATAAAGTGGACTCAACGTCAGTTGGTTGGGGAGCAATAATAGTTTCCTTCTCCTCGGACTTTTCATCACCCTCACAATGATCTTCATTAATGCCCAGCTGAGCACGCATGTCCCGGAGTTCATTTCTCAAATGTAAAATCTCCACATCTTTGGTTTTTGCCAGTGTCAGAAGATCTTTCACTTTGGCCTCCAAAGCGGCTTTGTCACTGATCTGGTTATCCGATTTAGACTTGCTCATACGAATATCGCACTCGGTAGCAGTACGACTGCGGGAACGTTTAGCCAAAGCTACATCATTAGCTCCTTGACCTGCAGAAGGTAGTTTTTTGCTCTGATTTAGTCGGGTACGTTCACGTATTCTTTCTCTAGAACTGGACTCTTTATTACCTGCAGAAGTACTCCGCTTCGTTGAAGAACTTGTGCCTACATGTTTAAAACAAAGAATTTAAGGCAAAAATATTAGCAACAAAAAAAGCATATAGCCATGCCCTGAGTCCAATGAGACAGGTACAAAGCCAAGGATCTACTGCCTTAATCTTTTAGTCTTTTAGTCTACTTAAATATCCAGGTTTTTCAAAACCAGATAATCACTGATCTTTTAATAAGTAAAAGAAAAGATGTACCAAATTTTGTAAGAATGAATTCTGATGTGTGAATTATTATCTCAATAAAGCTGTTATTTCTTTTTCTTCTTTCTCAATAAAGCTGTCACTTAGGAGACAAAAGAAACATACATATTAACTCAAATCCAAAAGCAGAGCTTTAAACATCTGGCCAGGGGTATTATTTTCTAGCACAAGATAGAAATAAAATCTTAAGATCAGTAAATAAGCAGACAAAATAAAAGGACAGACAGAGAAGAGAAATCACAGGTAAACAAGAAGTTAACAGTCTTAGGACAAACCAAAAATCTAGGCTGAACTGGGCGTAGTGGTGTAAGCTGTAATCCCAGCACTGAGAGGTTGAGGCAGGAGGACTGGCATGACTTCAAGGCCCTTCTGGACTACACAGTAAATTTAGGACCAGCCTGAACAAAAGGAAGACCCTGTCTCCAAAACATAAACTAAGAAATAATAAAATAAAAATTTAGGCTACCTATGAAAAACACGATACCAGGCTGGGGCATAGCTTAGTGGCTAAACTGCTTGCCTATCATGCACAAGGTCCTGGGTTCAATTCTCTAGCACTACACAAAGATTAGCTGGCTATGGTGGCCTGTAATTCTATCATTCAGGAGATTAAGTAGGAGAATCAGGAGAATTATTTTATTTATCTTTTGACAGGATCTTGCTCTGTAGTCCAGGCTGATCCTGAGCTCACTACGCAGGCCAGGCTGGCCTTGAACTCATGGCAAAGAAGGACTGTCTTGAGTTCAAGGCCAGTCTAGGCTACATAGTGAGCTCAGGACCAGCCTAGGCTATAAAGAGAGACCCTGTTTCCAAAAAAAAAAAGTTTCACAACATAAAATGTCAGATTATTGATAACAATTATAACAATAGCTTAAAAATATGCCTAAGTGTTACTTGTTATATACAAGTTAGAGTGGGATAAGATATAACCTGGGGGTAGAGGGTTTGTCTACCAAGGCCTTGAATTCCATCCGTACCAATTCACCCCAACTACTCTCCCAAAAATTAAGACATCAATTTATAGAAGCCTCATCAGAACTCTTAAGGAGCTAGGTGTGGTAATGCATGCTTGTAACTCCAGCTACTCCAGAGGCTGACTGTCATGGTTTGGATCTTGTATGCCACCCACCCCTCCCCTAAGATTCATGTTTGGAAGATGATACAATCATAGGAACTCATTGATTTCCTGTGCTATTAAGATGTGAGCAGAGGTGAAAGGGGCAGTTCCCTGGGACTTACACGGGGTGGATCACTGGGATATGCTCTCAAAGGATATATACTAGCTCTGCCCTTCCTATGGCACTGGACTTCCTGTCCCTCCCACTACGCCAAGAACAGCTGGCTAGGTCTCCACCAAGCTCTTCCACCATTGCTACCCACCCATAAATGGACTGAGACCTTTTGAAGCTATGGGCTGAAATAAATCTCTCCATTCTTAAGCTGTGGGATGGAAATGTATCCCAGCAATTAAAAAAGAACTAAGACACTGACGTTGGGAATGTCAGAAGGTCCTCAGTCCCCAACCCTGGCAAAAACATACTCATAAAAAACTCCTGAGGTAGGCGCTATTGTCATCCAATTTTACAGAGACATTAAAGAATTCGCCACTACTCACCAGGAAATAAATGAGTAAGCTACGTGTAAACCAATTCAACCAGGAGGCTATATTGGGGCTCAACAAAAAAATTATGTGTTAATGTTAAATAATAATGATGTATTGATAAAAACTGCTGAACACACATTCCTCATGAAATATTAAAAATCTAAACCTTTGAAAACAAATGATGTGGGGACAATCCACACTTCTGGGTCCCCCTCTGACTAGCTGAAGCTTTACTCTCCTTCTTTCCCCTTCTGTAATTTTCCCAATAAAATGTTCTCTTTTTAATTAGAATAAAAAATTAAAAAGAAAACAAATGTGATTTTTAAATAAAGAAAAACTTAAGTAACACATTCAGCCACCCATAAGTACTTAACAAAATATTTTACATATCAAAATAAGAATTAGAATCACTTTTATTTTTTCCATTTTATTTTTTTATTTACATCTTTATCATTTTTACGTCTCTTCCCTCTCTGCATCCTCTTAACCCCTACATTCCCTTTCTCCACAAAATCTATGTTCTTACTTTTTTTCATTTCTTATTTGTTTTATGGTTAGATTTTCTCATATTAGAGAAACCACGTGGTATTTAACCTTCTGCATCAGCTCCATTTAAGCTGTACGAATGATGGTCTACAAATGCTAACTGCTATATTTTGAAAGAACCTACTAGTGGGCATCATGGTAACAGAGGTTACAAGGACAAATGATCCCTCTGGTAGAGGAATATGGCCTTTAATTTTGCCACACACCAGACAGAGAGCCGGACAGGGAACTCAGATGGGACACAAGACAGACAAGGATGAGAAAGCAGAAATAAACACGACACACCAAAAAGGATACGTAAGGTGGCACAGTCAACAGAAACTGCAGGGAGCAGATATACAGAGCCCTCAGAACTCTGAATATCGGGCAGAATTCTTTGAGTCACCACAAGTCAAAAAATGTTTGTGAGTAGGAAAGAAACATAAGGAAAACAGCTGTTTCACAGGAAACTAATCCAGAGGATTCTATACAGAAGGAAATTTGAGTAAGAAAGTAGAAGAGTAGAAGAGTATGGAAAGTTAGAAGAATAAAAATAAGGGAGTGGCTAAAGCACCCGCCTAGCAAACCCAAGGCCCTGAGCTCATTTCCCCAGCACCACATAAAGCTGGGAGTTGGTGGCACATGCCTGTAATTCCAGCACTTGAGAGGCTGAGGAAGGAGGACTGCCAGGACTCCAAGGGCAGCCTGGGCTATAAAGTGAGCTCAGGACCATCCTGGGCTACAGGATAGCAAGAGCGTATCTCTAAAAGGGGGTGGGGGGTGGGGGCGGGAAGGGAGGCTACATGAAAATAAGGATAAACAGCCAGTAAGACTGAAGACCAGACAATCTGGCAGAGATTTTGAAGTCAGAGGGACAGGATTAGGAGAAATAAATGCAAATGGAGAACCAAACAGGATAAAAAAAAAAAAAGTAAAACATTTCCTTACATTCTCTTCCCCATTTCTGTAAACACTCTCACAAAAAAAAAAAAATCTTTGAGTAACTGTAAGACACTAAGGAAAGCAGCCCGGAAGGAAAGCAAAGACTGGCTGCTCTAAGACTGAGCAGGAAGAACTCCTCACATGACTGTGACAAATGAGTAGGATTCAAGGTAAAGACAGACAGGTCATCTGGCACACTGAAACCAAACAGCGATTTCAGGGAGCCAGGCATCGGAAAGACAGAACCAGTGATGTGAAGACGGTGGCAGAGGCTGACCTGTGCTCCTCCCAAATTCCTGTGTTGAGCCCCAACCCCAGAGCCTCAAAATGTAACTATTCACAGGGAGGAAGGGAGGATAACTGAGCCCAAGAGGTAATTAAGTTAGATGAAGTTGTTAGTGTGGGCCTTAATTATGACTGGTAGCCATATAAGAGATTAGGACATAATCTAAGGGACAGCCCCATGGGGACACAGTGAAAGATAGCAATCAGAAAGCCAAGGAAGGAAATTTAGGGGAAAATCACACCTGCTAACACCTTGATATCAGACTACCAAACTCCAAAATTTTAAGAAAGTTAAGTTTCTGTGTGTAAGCCACCCAATCTGTGGTACTTTGTTATGGTAACCCTAGCAGACTAACACAGATATACAAACTTACACTGGGGCAACTAAGTTATTCCAGGAGGTAAAAACAATTTTGAGGTCAGGTGGTACTGAGAACCACGTGTACGTCACTAGTATAATTCCAAAGGCAAAAAACAGATGGCAGTAGAGTATTTAATTTCCTCAATTTTCTTAACACACAGGCTGGAGCATTAAATGTTGTGGTGATCCAGGTTTATAGAATAGAAGACTTGAAAGTTCTGTATTTGTTCCAACACCAAGCTTGAACATAAAGCCTGATACAAAACTAATCTCAAATAACATTCACTGAGGAAATGAATGCATGGTCTGTCGCAAGAGACTTACGCTCAGCTTAAGTATAGCGTAAATAATAGTCTCCATTTGAGGCTGGAGGAATAGAACAACGGCTAGACCACTTGCATAGTAGTAAGTAGTAAGCCCAAGGACCTGAATTCGATTCCCAAACATCACATAAGCTGGACATGGTGGTACACTCATATAATCCCAGCACTTGGGAGGTTGAGGCAGGAGGACTGTCGTGAATTTGAGGCCAGCCTGGGCTACACAGTAAATTCAGAACTAGCCTGTGCTACAGAATAAGACCCTGTCTCAAAAAAGAGAGAGTATGTATGAGACTATGCATGACAGAGAATGAAAGAAAAAAGAGAGTAGTAAACTTTTTAAAAGGGCTGGGATGTAGCTCAGTGCAAGAACAGAAAAGAAAAAAGATTGGGGTAAGAGGGTGTTTCTGGGGGATGTAGGCCCTAGGTTTAATCCAAAGCATTGCACAGTATGATGGTGATGATGATAATAACAGTATCAATGATGCCTGTAAAAGGTAAAGAATAAAATATTCCTTCTTGTTAATCATGCATCATACAACACCATATTAAAATTAATAGTGAAGTGTAATTTGGGATGGAAGGAAGAATTCACAGAACATCAAGGCAGGCAAGGGAACAGCAGAACAACCTGGACTAAAAAATCCTCACACATACAAGAGCCTAAAAGACTTTGACAGAAGAGGATCTGGCACATGTTCTCACGGCCTTTATAATATCCATATGATCTTATGTTCATGGGGAATCCTTCAGTTTTTAACTCTAAGTGTTAAGAAGGAAAATGTCAGGGGCTGGAGGAATGGCACAGCAGTCAAAGCAACTGCCTAGTAAACACAAGGCCCTGAGTTCGAAAGCTGGGCATGGTGGCGCATGCCTATAATCTTAATACTCCAGAAGCTGAGGCAGGAGGATTGCCATGAATCCAAGGCTAGTCTGGGTTCCACGTAAGTTCAAGGACCAGCCTGAGCTACAGAGCAAGAGCCTGTCTCAATCAATCAATCAATCAATCAATCAATAAAGTAAAATGTCAGATATTCATTTGGACCCTTCTTGATTTCACCACAAGCTTTTCTTTTCTCTCTTGTTTTACTTTTTTTTTCCATGCTCTGTAATGCAGGTTGGTCCTAAACTCACTATGTAGCCCAGGCTGGCTTGGTACACACAGTAATCAGCCTGTCTCAGCCTCCAAACTGTTGGGATTGTAAGTGTGCACCACCACGCCCAGCCCAGCCCAGCCTATGTGGTACTGAGGAATTGAACTCAGGATCATGAGTTTGCTAGGAAATACTCTAACCACTGCGCTATTCCTTCAGCCCCTCTCTTGCTTTACTTAATAAGCTTTTGCTGGTTAAAAAAAAAAAAAGTAAAATGAGATCGTGTTCCTCCTTGGACTACAGGATGAGTTAATTTGTCAACTCCCTCAAATCTAAAAGCAAACAGTGCTAGTGAATGAACAAAAGAAAATTTGAATGAATGAATGTAAGTACTGACAATCCAAAACTAACATCTCAGAGACACAAATGATGTGAATCCTGATGACTGGTCACGCCACTACACATGAAAATCTGTCCTATCAGCGTTCTAGAACCTGAATTTATCCATCAGGACTCCTGTCATGCTGAAGACAATGGACGAGATGATCGCAGGGATCATGAGGATGCTGCAGTATCAAAATCCAGTCACTAGGAAACACTACAGGTCAAATACGAGTTTCTACAAAAATTACATTGCAAGAAAAAAGGAGGTAAACCCATATATTAAAGATTTGAGAAAGACATCAGTTAATTATTATATATATGGATCTTAAGTAAATCTGATCCAAACAAAAATACTTAAAAATTAAAGTATGTGGAAATTTAATTACTGAATAATTTAAGATTGAAAGAATAATCAATAATTATTTTAAGAGCTCATACTAGTATTATGACTATGTTTTTAAAAAGAATCTTCATCTTTGCCAGGCCCAGTGGTGTACATATGTAATCTCAGACCTCCAAGGTAGCTGACATAGGGGGATCACAAGTTCAAGCCCAGCCTGGTCAACTTTAATGAAACCCTCTCTCAAAATCAAAAACAAAAAATGGGTTGATGATGTGACTCATCACAAAAGCCTGGAGCTCAATCTTAGTAACACAGAAACAAAAACAAAACAATCTCTCAAAGATATGGGGATGGAGGAATGGCTCAATGGTTAAAGTGCTTGCCTAGCAAGTGCTGAGCCCTAAGTACCCAAGTTCACTCACCAGCACCACATAAGCTGGGCATGGTGGTGCATGCCTATAATCCCAGCCTTGAGGAGGCTGAGGCAGAAGGACTGTTCTAAGTACAGGGCCAACCTGGGCTTCATAGTGAGGTTAGAACCAGCCTAAGCTATAAAGCGAGACTCTGTCTCAAAAAAATAAACAAACTTTCAAACATAATTAAATATTTATAGATGAAATTAAATGATACTTGAAAATTGTTTCAAAAGTTAAGGGGCTGTGGCGTATAGCTTAGTGATAGAACACTTGCTTGACTCACAGGTACAATGGCCAAAGTTCCATCTCCAGTACCTCAAAACAAGGGAAGAAGATGAATTTTTAGGATAGTTTATAATTTGATAAATATATACAGCGACCTATGCATGTCTGAATTTTTATCTTTTAATTTTTTAATAATCAGATAGAATAACCCAAACATCGATGCTATGTGCCTAAGCAAAAAGCAGCCAACACCTCAGACTGAATGCCACCCATACCTGTGCTAATCTTGGATTTGTTCTCCACGGTGGTCATGGCAGGGGCAGATGCTGAAGACGCTGCAGATGGGCAGGTACTTTTCTTTCCTTTAACACCATTAGTCACCATTACCCCTCCAGCCATTCCAGCTAAAAGATCATCACTGCTCTTGGTCTAGAAGCAACAGAAAAGTTTTAAAAATTGACCAGATGAAGGATGATTAAATATCTTAAAACTAAACAAAACTCCTGGCTTTTATACCAAGCCTAACAATTCTAAGAGTCTTTCTGACATTAGCAGGCATTTCTGACATTAGCTTAGCATTTACTATGCTCCAGAAATAGCATCTCTATAAACAATCTTTAAAGATATTAAAATTGCACACAAAACCAAAGATTTTATGGGTATGTGTTTGCGTGCCCACATGTGTCAGTTCAGTGAGGCATGGGGGTAAAGTGAAGACACTATTGTTCTTCCTCTTCATTTAGGCTGTGACTCACAACATGGGTCATCTAAGCGAAACTACATGGGCGATATCGGGACAGTTCTACACTGCCACAGGATGAGGCACCGATTTCTACAGAGAAGTATCACTGACAGTTAGTTATATAATGCTTATTACTCTATAATAACTCAATAAGGAGCCAATATCTAAAAGAAATTATCCTGAAACTGATTTCTTAGCTCATGTAATTTTCTAGTTGATAGATTTTCATGAAAATAGAAAGGAGCTTTTCTTTTTCTTTCCAGTAAGACCTAAGTAATGTATTAAAAAACAAACAAAACCAAACTAGAGACCTCCTGTTAGAGCAAGTGTTAGTCTGTCTGAATGACCACACCATTTTATTTATTCACATTTTATAGGGATGATTTAAAATCTGATGAGCTTTCAGAAAAGAATATTTAAGGAAAACACAAAGAAATGTTTTTATTTCCAGAAATGAAAAAGAGCATAGACGAGCTATGGGGAAAAGAAACCATTTTGTAATAAAAGTGGTTTCCTCCTTCTAAGGTGAAGGCCAAAGTCAGTCTCCTGATTTATGCTCTCTGCTATTGGGAGCCATGTTCTCACTTAGATAACCATAATAAACTCACTTTTACAAATTAAGATGATTCATACATAACTATCTTCTAAAGTCTCTTCCAGTTCTAAATGTCAGTGATATCCTATGGAGATCTGCGTTATCATTCAACTACAACAGTTGTAATGCAGTACTATTATGCAGGTGAAAATAACTTATTTTTAAAGATGCAGAGGGGTCAGGGTTAGGGGAAACCTCAGCAGCACAGCATATACCTAGAATGCTGAAGGCTTATATTTAACCCCAGAACCAGAGAAAATAAGACACAAAGAAACCAAAATTTGCAAAGAATTAAACTAGCACTGTAGGATTGTTACGTTAGAAGTCTTTTTGACTATACAGAATAAAGAGGAATAGTGAAAGTTTTATATTCTTGTTTCTATTAATAAAAACCGGCCATTAATTGTGATATAAAAAAATTCAAACTAGAAGTCCCTTTTGCTTTCAATACCTAAGTTCAACAGAACAGAAATTCAAAACACTCTTGTTTTCAAATCGCCTTTTTTTTGGAAACAAGGTACAATAGTACAGACTGGTCCTGAACTCACTAGGCAGCCCAGGTTGACCCTGAATTCATCGCAATCCTCCTGTCTCAGCCTCGGAAGTGCTGGGATTACAAAAATACATCACCATATCCAGCACAGGACCTTGAGCTTGCTAGGTAAGTGCTCTAACTGCTGTGCTATTCCTCCAACCCTCAAATTACCTTTAATAGTATTAAAAAGAATTAAATTTATCTTTAAATTACTTTTCCTTCCTCTATAGGGTAAATTTTTTTTTCTTTTACAATAATTACACCTGATAATCACCCTACATAGTTATATGAGATTGTGGCTTAATTACCCTCCTATGGCTACAATTTGCCTTTGGGAAATGGTAAAATTCAACACACAACAGGTCACTAATCACAAATTCTTAGTTCAAATCACAAAGTACTGGCACAAGAATAAATAAGTAGAGTCCAGAGGTATCTAGGTGCACCTCAATGGTAGAGCACATGACTAGAATCTGCGAGTTACTGTGTTGAATCCTCACAAAATGGTGGAGGAGGGAATAAGAGTACACAACGAGCTAAGTGAGCAGCAGTTCATACTTGTAATCCCAACACATTTGAAGGTTTAAACAGATGATCCAAGTTCAAGCCCATCCCTGGCAATTCAGTGACTTGGCAAGACCCTGTCTCAAAATAAAGAAATAAAAAGAGCTGGGGATGTAGCTCAGCAAGAAGGCTCTGGGTTCAATTCCCAGTACTACAAAAAGAGACCAACAAGAAAATATTTATGGAGATCCTTGATTTTTGGCCAAAGATGCAGTACCAAAAATAAGAGTTTTCCAGTGAATGATGCCAGGTCAACTGTGTATTCACAAAGTCAATAAATAAATAAATACATCTCTTTTTTTTTAGACAGGGTCTCGCTCTGTAGCCCAGGCTGGTGCTAAACTCACTATGCAATCCAGGCTGACCTAGGACTCACCACATCCAGCTTTATATGGTGCTGGGGAACTGAACTCACAACCTGGGGCTTACTAGGCAAGTGCTTTAACTAGTGCCCCAATAAATCAATCTTGAGGTCTACTTCACAAAAAAATCAAGTCAGCCTCCTGAGTAGCTCTTTCTGCTGTATAAAATGATGGTTTGTGGTCACAGAAAAGGTTTCAAAAACTTTTTTAAATTAAAAAAAGTTTAAATGTTTTAATTTCTATACATTCAACTTGATCAGTTCTTTCTGTCTCAATCTTGTAGTCCAGGTTGGTCCTGAGCTCAGTGTGTAGCCCAGGCTAGCTGTGAATTCAGAGCAATCCTCCTGCCTCAGCCTTCCAAGTGCTGGAATTAGAGGAGTACAGCACCACTCTTGGCTCATGTTAGTTAACTCTTTCTGATTCAGGATTTTAGGTCATAGTTATAAATACTTAGACTTTATTTCTGATTTTGTGTGAAACAGAGGCAAGCCTGTCTCAAGAAAAAAATTTAATTTAAAAAGGACTGGGGATGTAGTTCAGTGGTATAATGCCCCCTGTGTTCAATCCCAGTACACAAAGAGGCTAAAAATGTAAATTTGGGCGCATATTTATGCAAAATAACACCGGAAGAATAAAAAAAGTGTCACCTCTAGGGGGTAAATGCAAACAGTAAAAAGGAGAAATGAACAGAACTTGACTGAATATATCTTCCCATACACTTTTGAAGCCATATTATTGTTTCATATAAAATAAACTAAATAAACAAGATGGGGATACTTAAAATGAAACAGATGGACCTTATTTTGAATGAACAACCTAGCCCAAGTTTTTTTTTTTTTTTATTTTAACTCTTTGTTTGTTTGTCTGTTTGTTAGTGTCAGGGTCTCTCTTTGCAGTCCAGGTTAGCCTAGAACTCATGTAGGCCAGGATGGCCTGGAACTCATAGCAATTCCCCTGCATCAGCCTCCCAAGTGCTGAGATTACAGGTGTACACTACTACACCCAGTTTATGCAGTGCTGGGGAATCAAACCCAGGGCCTTGCACTTACTAGCAAGCACTTTAACTGCTGAGCTATACTCCCAGCCCCTCAAGTAAGTATCTTCTGAACACAATATTTTTGCCCATAAAATCTAACCAAGATAGAGACCACCACAGAACAAAACCTCCTGAGTACTGAGACTGTTATTCATTAAAACTACAATGTTTTCTTGCGAGACACCCAGAAAATTAAAAGGTGATACTATGGTTTGTCCCCAAGAAGCCTCATGTACTCAGAACTGTGTGTTATTGGGAGTCAGAGTTTGGCTAGAGGGAGCGGATGCTTGGGGTTTGACTTGGAGAAACTGTACCAACTTAACGGCCACTGGGAAAGGCCCCTGGATAGCTTTCAGGGGTGTGCTGTTTACTCCAGGGCCAAAAAGTGAGAGAGGGCACCTACCTGGGGTGTGGGGCCCAGGAGTAAAATAAATAAAAGGAAGAAGCAGCCCTGTTGGAAGTTCCTTCTGGGAAAGCCCTATGTTTTGCCTGAGTCTTCAGACTCAACTGGGCTTCTGTCTGCAATGGGGTGAGCAGCAATCCAGCCTGTTTCTCCTGCGTATCTCCACTGTTTCCGGCTGCCCTGTGAATGGAGTGTGTGTGAGGCCATCTGAAACTGTGAGTTCAATAAATCTTTCCTTCTTTAATCATGGATGTTGGGTATTTTGTCACAGCAACCAATAAGTAACTAAAACAGGTGGTTTTTGCAAAAACAAAACAAAACAAAACAAAACTGACTCTTCATTTGGGTCTACAAATGCACATAGGTATAAATTAAAAGTAAAATAAAAGCTTGACCTTATTAACCTTTTTACTGAGAAGGGTCTCACTCTATAGTCCAGGCAGGTGCTAAACTTGCTATGTAGTCCAAACTGGTCTCACACTCACATCCACTCTCCTGCCTTGGCCTCCTGAGGGCTGGGATTACAGACTTGTACCACCATGCCCAGTTTACTGTTGCTGGAGTATCAAATCCAGAGCCCTGTGCTTACTAGGCAAGCTCTCTAACTACTGTGCTATTCCTCCAGCCCAATATCCATTTTCATATCCTTTATTACCTTAAAACTTTGGATTTAGGTATGTTCTTCACTTTAAAAAAAAAGTGAACAGAACAAAATTCATTAGCCCTATATATACATTAGCCTCTCTGGTTCCCTGCATGATGGAAAACACTACGAGTAAATAATTTTCAGGATTCAGAGACATCTGATTACCAGCCTTGGTATCAGTGGAAAAGAGAGCCTCCTTAAGCCACTGCTCTAAAGTACTGTCACCCAGGACCCAAGAAAATTACAACAGCTGCCACAAAGATGATAACTTCATGGAAAAGAAATCCCCCCTCAGGCCATGACGACCCCTCTGGACCTAAGAAACAAGGACTGAGATGGTGACTGGCTGGACCCTGCCCATTACAGAGTCCCATCCTCCTTGGGGGCACCAGTCTGGTGGTCCCCTTTACCATTGTGTGTGTGTCCTCCACCTGCCCAAACAAGAGTCCTTTCCTTTTTCTTACTCTCCTTTATTAAGGGCCAGCCTGATCTTTGTCAGCTTCTCAAGCTAAAATCCCTTACCATTTTCTTTTACTCTTCAACTGAAGTTTTTTTCCTGCAACTTTATGCTTAAGTTTTGATTTCTATTGTCACTAAAAAGACCCACACTAGCCAGTTTTAAATCCTCAAAAATCTGAAGCCCAAGACAAAAAAAGTATAAACAAATAGTGAATGTTAGTTAACAGACTTGTTATTTGTCAGTGGTATGGATAAGCAGTTCTAAAACCATTTTCTGCATGTTCCAGAATTAAGAATCTACGTTATGTAAATATACTGTGGATAACATATTTCTCACTGAAGAAAAGGTTAACTATACAACATAAAAAGGCAACAAGAAAGTTGTATATCACTGGAATTAAAAGCATCAGTGTGAATTCATGCATTTTACTATAGATACAGAAACTGACACAGGGAGGCTGGAAGAATGGCACAGTGGATTACAGGTCCGCAATACCAACACTGGAAGGGCTGAGGCAGAGGGTTGCTGTGAGATCAAGGCCAGACTGACCTACAGAGTGAATTCAGGACCAGTTGGGAATATAAAGCTAGACTCTGTCTCAAAAACAAACAAACAAAAAAGGTCATATAGAAGAGGCATGTGTGTGTATGGTTTTAATTTTTATTTATTTTTTTCTTCCATCTCTCTTTTATTTTGCTCTTTTACCTTTTTAGTTTTCTCCTATCAGAGAAAACATGCACTACTTAACCTTCTGTGTCTGGCTCATTTTGCTAAGCATGATCCTTGGTTTTTAAGTTCCATCCTCCACCAAAAAGAACAAGGACTCTTTGAAGAAACAGTTGATTCTATGCCTGGCTCCGGAAAAGAACCAATTTTACTGTGCCAAGAATTGAAGACTGCTCAAAGAATGACAGAAACAGAAGAACACAGGAGCCAGCATGAAGGAGTTCCCATGCACCAATTCAGGAAAATGGGAACATAAAAATTAATGATACTAACAATTTATAGCTCACTAAGTAAGAATCCATGAATCCTAATATAAATGAATATGTAAGTGGAGCGGGAATGGGCAGTGAAAGCTCTTCTTAGAATACACTCCCAACTACTAAATGTAGAAGGAATGATGAAATTAGAAAATGATCATCGGACAAAAACAAAGGATGAAAGTATGGTGAGCAAAAGACATTGACAAAGCTTCCAGGTACCAGTGGCAAGATACAAATGTTAAGACAGAGCACTCTAAGAGACTGAGGCAGGGGGATCTCAAACTCTAGCCTAGCCTCAGCAACTCAGTGAGACTCTGTCTCAAAATACAAAAAATACATAATTTTTTTGAGACAGGGTCTTGCTATCTACAGCCCAGGTTGGTCCTGAGCTCCTTATGTGGTACTAGGGAATAGAATCCAGTCTTATGCTTGCTGGGCAAGCACTCTTAACTGCTGAGCTATGACCCCAGCTATCAAGATAAAAAATTAAAAAGACACATGGCAACCCAAAAATGGAAAAAAAACTACTTAACTCTACCTTAACCAAAATGAATAAATATTCCCAGTAATAACACAGGCCAAAGCCACCTGCTTTCAGAAAAGCTACACCAAGGACACATAGCTTCTATAGTATTTCTGTCAAAAATGCACAACCTAAACCTGATCATACAACAAATTAAGAGGCCAGTGTACCTAGTAATTGGCCTTACACTTCAGAAATTCCGGAAATGAGGAACTGTGGAACTGTTCCACATTTAAGAAGAATGAAGAGGTGCAGCCTGCTTCAGGACCTTCGGATAATGGAAGCTTTTACTCCTCTTTGTTTTCAAAGTAAAAGCAAACTTCTTTAAAAAGAGAAAGAACAAAGAACACAAGTAACAGCAATACATAATCCAAAATGTGAGCGTAGGCCATTCTTCCTTTTGATAATGAATATTAGCATACTTGGTGAAATTTAGTTAAGTCTATATGTCAATATTCTGTCAATGTTTCCTGATTTTTAAAATTGTACTATGATTATAAAAAAGAATGCTGGGTTGGATGCGTAGCTCAATGAAACAGCACCACAAAATGTGGCAAGGGTTGCTTTTTAAGAAATATACAGTGGAATATTCAGCAGCAAAGGACTATTGTACCTACAATTTATACCCAAAAGGTTAAGAGAAAAACTAAATCTGTATATGTGTATGAGTGTACATATTAAGCGAAACAATAAAACAAATAATGATTAAAAAGTTAACATGGAGAGTCTTAGAGAAGAGTATACTGGAACTGGGAATGGAGGCCACAGAATGTAATCCCAGCTACCCAGAAAGCTAAGGCTGGAGAACTGCATGTTTCAGGTCAGCCCAGTCAACTCAGTGAGATGCTCCCTCAAAATAAAATATTTTTAAAAGGAATGCAGCACAGTGGTCCAGAACTTGTCTATCATGTGTGAGGACCTGGGTTCAATCCCTGGCAAAACACACATGTGAACAGGCACACATGTATACTAGGAAGTTAGACATGGCAGAGGGCACATGTACTTCCAGCACGCAAGAGACTGCTAGAAGAAAAAGTGATAAAACAACATGGTATTGGTACAGGGGCTGGAGGAATAGCACAGCAGTTAAAGCACTTTGCTTATAGGTGCAAAGCCTAGAGTTCTATTCCCCAGTACCACATGAAGCTGGGCATGGTGGTGAACGCCTATAATCCGAGCACTAAGGAGGCAGACAGGACTGCTGTGAGTCTAAGGCTAGCCTGGGATCCACAGTGAATTCAGGATCATCCTGGACTATTGAGTAAAACTCTGTCTCCAAAAGAAACAAAAAAAGTTCTGGCACAAAAACAGACAGGTGATCAGTGGAGTAACAGAACTGAGGATGCAGAAACATCCCTCAATACCTTTAGCCATCGGATCTTCGACAAAGAGGCCAAAAACACATACTGGAATAAAGACAGCCTCTTTAACAAATGGTGCTGGGAAAATTGGCTAACCACATGCGGAAGAATGAAACTAGACCTACAACTTTCACCATGCACCAAAATTAAATCAAAATGGATCAAATACTTAGGGATTAAAACAAAAACAGTGAACTGGTTCAAAGAAAAAGTAGGCAAACCCCTTGAACACAGGTGTAGGCAAGAACTTTCTCAATAAATCACGCAAAGCGGGCCTGGAGAAATAGCTCAGTGGTTCAAGTATTTGCCTAAAACACCTAAAGCGTGTGAGATAACAGCAAGAATCAGCAAATAGGATCATATCAATTTAAAAAGCTTCTGTCCAGCAAAGGGAACAATCAACAGTGAAGACAGCTCCCACAGAATGAGAAAAAAAATATTTGTCCGCAACTCCTCAGACAGAGAGGACTACTATCAAGAGTATACAAAGAACTGAAAAAAGGAGACCTCCCAAAATAAAGGACCCAATGACAACATAGGAATCTTAAACACTTCTCAGGAGAAGTCTGAATGGCCAATAAATACATGAAAAAATGTGCAGCATCTTTAGAGAAATGCAAAGTAAAACAATACTGAGGCTCCACATAATGCCATCAAGCATGTCTGCTATTAACAACTCAATAACAAATACTGGCGAGGCTGTGGGGGAAAAGGAACCCTCCTACAATGCTGGTGGGATTGAAAACTGGTAAAAACACTATGCAAAACAGTATGAAGATTCCTCAAAAAACCTGAAAATCAATACTTCCATTTGACCCAGCTATCCCTCTTCTGGGTGTCTTCCCAAAAGAGTTAAAAGTCAGCAAGTAATAGTGATCCATGTATACCCATGTTTATAGTAGCACAATTTATAATAGCCAAATCTTGGGAAAAGCCAACATGCTGAAGTACAGATGAATGGGTAAAGAAGATGTGGCATATATACACAATGGAATACTTATCTGCCATAAAGAATGACAAATTTGAGTCATTTGTAGGAAAATGGATGCACCTTGAGACAATCATGCCGAGTGAAATGAAACAGACCCATGAGTGCTATATCATATAGCTTCTCTAATATGAGAAAACCAAACCATAAAAAATGTAAGAAATATGGAAGAAAGTTAAGAATAAACTTCGTGGAAAGGGAACGGGAAACTGGGGTCAGTGAGAGGGTAGGAAGAGGGAAGGGGTGTGATACGTAAATATAAATAAATAAATAAGGCTGTAAGAGCCTAAGATTTGAGGCCAGTCTAGGCAATTTAACAAGACCTTGTCTCAAAACAAAAAAAAAAAAAAAAAAAAAAAAAAAAAAAAAAAAAAAAAAAAAAAAAAAAAAAAAAAAAAAAAAAAAAAAAAAAAAAAGGAAACCAAGAAAAGTTCGAAAAGGTGCTCCATCTCACGGGTAACAATGAAAATGCAAATGCAAACTAAAGCCACTGCCCAATCTCTTTATATACCACTAAATGGTTAAAAAAATTTTAAGAGTTGTAATCTAAGTGCAGGTCTCCACATGCCCCCAAACTTTGTGTGGCTAAGGATTAACTCCAGGGGCTCGCGCATACTAGGCAAGCACTCCACCACTGTTAACTAACGTTTATAGTAGGAATAACCTTCCCAAAATTGTGGGCAAAACTGGTGCTTTATGTTTGCAAAATCTCCAATCACCAGTGAGGCATTCTGGAGTGAAAGTGTCCTTCTTTCTAATTCTCAATTAGACCTAACCTCAAACAATTTTTGAAATATAAGACGTGGAATAAATGTACATCCCTCTACCCTGCCACTAAGAGAAAGGGGTCATAAATATATCCTAAAATGACAAACACACAGGTGTGAGGGTGTCCACAAATGAATGAGCAGGTATACATAATATCTAAATATGTAAATTAAAAGCCAAATACTTGGGGGTTAGGGGGATAGCACAGAGATTAGAGAGCTCGCCTAACAAGCTCAAGGTTCTGGGTACAATTCCCAGCACCACTAAACTAGGTGTAGTGGCACCCTCTGTAATCCCATCACCCAGGAGTCTGAGGCAGGACGATTGCTGTGAGGCCACCCCAGGCTACATAGTGTGTTCAGGATACAGAGCAAGACCCTGGCCCCAAAAAAGACAAAAAGCAATGCTCCATCATAGTTACAGAAATTCAAGTTGTGGGAAACATGACAAAGAAACAAACAAACAACAACAACAAAAAAAAACCCCACAAACTTAAATAAGATTTAAGTTTGAGAGAATCTTAAAGCACTCTCCACCTTTACCTCCTTTTTTTTTTTTGCAGTGCTACAGATCAAACCCACAACGCAAGTATTCTACCATTACGTTACAAGCTAGCCCTCAAAGCCTTTCAATGTTTTCAACTTTTCTGTTCATTTTCACTATTTTTTTCTATCTTTCCTTCAATTTTTAATCAATGACTTTTTTTCTTCTCTCTTACATGAAAGCAACTGCTCTAATTCAAAGTGTCCCCATACAGCTTTATCTCTTCCTTGACACTCCCACCCACCGACATCTACGCATTCACGAATGCATATGTACACAAGTGTGGGCGCGTGTGTGTGCTCGCTCGCGCGCTCTCTCTCTCTCTCTCTCTCTCTCTCTCTCTCTCTCTGTAAACAAACTTGCCAACCCAGCAGAGCCAAAGGCAGGACAGCTGGTATGTGCTGGCAGGAACAGATATAGTTTTGCTTTACAACGGAAAAGTACTCACTGTTCAAGACCGAATTGCCAGCAACTCTACATCCATGCCTCAGAAGATCTGACATGCCTGGTCAGTGCACATTCTATAGTAAACCTTCAAAGACACTGCCTCCCAGTGATGAGGAGACCACAGGAAGGAAGGTAGTCCATATCCGATGCCAAGGTTTCAACTTGTTTTTCCAGTCCCACAAATAACAGGTCACCCAGTCACACAGGGACTCTATTCTGAAACTGCCCCAGCAACTGAGAAACAAGTTAGGTCAGAAAATATGGCCTGTCTTACATGAAAGAGTGGCAGCATTGCCACCAAGGAAATACTTCAGGGTGTTGATTTAGTCTAACGGAAGTAGGACAAAGGTTTATTCTGGTACCATCCTCCAGGCCACAGGAAGTCATCAAGGAGGAGAAAATCTGGGGGCATCACCAAACCCACAGAAAAGGTCTCAGTTCAATTTCAACCTTGGAATATAAAAACCAGCATTTCCTGCTAAATCTTTCACATATATAAGGAACTTCCTCATCAGCTGTTCCTCTAGTGCCACAATCTATCAAGGCATTCATGGACAAAGAGCTTTTGATTGGATGTTTCAAGTCAGCCTGGTTTCTTCCCTATAAGACTCAAAGAACTCCCCCCTCTGAATGTCTGCTGAAGTCAGAACTCCTAATCAAAATACTATAAACCTAAAACAAACAACAGAAGAAAGTAATTCTGGCCAAGCCTACTGGTGCACACCTGTAATCTCAGTACTCTGGGAGGCTGAGGTAGAAGGATTCCAAGTTTGAGTCCTGCCTAGAAACTTAGTGAGACGTTGTCTCAAAATCAAAACCCAAAATCAAAAATTGGCCCTCAGAGCAAAGGCCCAAGGTTCAGTCCCCAGGACTGTGCAAAAACAAACAAATAAATAAAAGTAAAGAGCATTTTGAACTGCAAAAAGCTAGAAGAAGACTATATGAATTTTGGTGTCATGACTGGACAAAGAGAAAAAAGGCATCAAGCAACCCTGTATCTTAGAAGACCCAAACCAACACAAAGACAGCACGAACACCACATGGGTACAGTGTTACATTCAGGAATCAATCTCGGCTAATCTTTAAAGCACTAAACAAAGAAACAAACACAAACAGCTACCTAGATTGGGGATACTGCTTGCGAGGCCCTGACAAACGATTATGGTCATTTACTAAGCGCTTGGTCTGAGCCAGGCTCTGTGCTACCTATTTTTCATAAATCCCTCATTCAGTCATCATCAGAGCCCTGTGAAGCATATATTGAGCAAGTCCATCTGATCCCAAAGCTTACAGTGTAAGTAATTACTCTATAAAAAAATTTAAGCTAGTCTTTAAGAGAATAATGAAGAATAATTCTGCTCATTCTAAGTTAAAAGCCCTACTTAACAGTTAATTCGAATCAGCTGTCAGAAAAAGAAAAGGAGTTTACTATGTGCAGGAGAGTAACAAGGGGCTAAAAACCAGGGAGTCACAGAAACGCTAACGGTGGCCATCCTTTAACATTTGGCTAACGTAACACTTCGCAAACCATCCAGGGCTAGAAACAGTAAGTTCCTACTTGAAACTACTGACACTGCTCTGCTGCAGTGCACTCCCAGGGCATGTGACATTTCCCACGAGTGTTTCAGTATTTGTGTTTGGGTATCCCCTCTATCTCTTACTCCACATGCTGCCTGAAGGCAGACTACGTAGAGTTCACGCAAGCACAACACCCTGCACAAGGCAGGCATTCAATTATTAGCTTCATTCATCAAGACAGACCCAAACACCAATTCAGGCCTTGACGTTGAGAGCTCTCTTCCAAGACTATGTGTTTACAGTACTATTAGAGGGCAAACCCCAAGAAATGATCATTTGATAAATCCAACATCACATTAAAATACAATTGTCCTAAAATCTTTCTCATATTCAAACACTACCATGTTAATACCTTCGACAATAATGCTGCTGTTCCAGGTTTAACAAGTTTGCTTCCTGTAGATGATGAAGAGCTGTTTTCAGGCTTAATTTTTTCTATAGTTTGTGTTTTACTTGTCGCAGACAGCTTAGGCACCGAGCCAACACTCCTGCTTGCTTTCTTCATTCTGGGCTGCTGCTTCGTGATGCATTTACAATCAAATCTGTGGAAAGAAATGGCATTACACTAAGAACAAAACTGAAGATGCCTCTTTAGACCTTTTTTTGGGACAATTCTGCCACGTGATAAATGTTTGAAAGCTAGGTGTTGTGACAGAAATGATTTTACATGTGGCTTATCAGAATGTGCCCTATTTCCCATGCTTCCTTCTTGAATATTACTAATTTTACACTATTTTGTGCATCACTCAGCAAAAAAGAATGTCCTACATAATCTAACAGAACTGAGCATAACACAGTGTACATTATCATTTTTTTTTTTGAGACAGTCTCACACTATAGTCCGGGTTGCTTCCGAACTCACTATCAAGCCTAAGCTGGCCTCAAACTTAGAGCAATCCTCCTGCCTCAGCTTCCCAAGTGCTGCAATTACAGGCATGTACCACTATTCCTACTTTATGTGAGGCCAAGGAATCAAACTCCAGCATTTGTGAACTCAAGCACTCTAACCACTATGCTAGTTCTCCAGCCTTCTTCCACTGTTAATGAAGCAATACTTATCCTGGCATTGGCTAGCCATTTGGCAAGTACCTGGAGTATCTGTACTTTCCAAATTATTCAATGAAGTTCTACTTTCAAGTATTTGTTGTCTATCCCCACATTAGCTAGCAGAATCACAAATACCAATAATCAGAACCTAATATTTTCCAGCAAAACTTTTATTAAGAAGGTGATGTTTCTTTATCAAAGCATTGACCCTAATTGTTAGTTCAGAAAATAAGGTCATACTATTGGGCGTGGCGGCACATGCATGTACCACAGCACTCTGGAAGCCTGAAGTAGGAGGTTCACAACGTCAAACCAAGCCTGGGCACTCAGCGACTTAGTGAAATCCTGTCTCATAAAAAAGACAAATACTTGGGCTGGAGGAACGGCTCAGCGGTTATAGCACTTGCTTAACAAGCGCTAAGTCAAGTGCTAAGTACCTGAATTCAATTCCGCAGTACCACATACACTGTGCGTTGTGGCACATGCCTGTAATCCCAGCACTCGGGAGGCTGAGACAGGTGGGTTGCCTTGAGTCCAAAGCCAGCCTGGGCTCCATAGTGAGTTCAGGACCAGCCTGGGCTACAGAGTGAGACTCTGTCTCAAAAAAGACAAATACTGGACTGGGGTGTAGCTCATTGGTTAAAGCAACTTGCCTATCAAGTACAAGGCCATGAGTTTGAATACCCAACATACATAAACTGGGCATAATGGCACACACCTGTAATCCCAGCACTTGGAAGACTACCAGCCTGGACTAAAAAGCAAGATGCTGTCTCAAAAGGCGGGAGTGGGGTGGAGGGTGGGGGATGTGGCTGAGTATGAAGGCCTTGGGTTCAATTCCCAGTAGCACACACAGACAGAAAAGAGGGGGAGACAGAAAGAGGGAGAGAGAGCGGGAACAAGCACACATTCTATATACCTGAAAGGAATATGACTATTCTTCCACATATATGACACACAGTTCATTTCACAGCCAGCAGAACTTGGAATAACATTAGCAGCACACAAAGGTGAAGCCAGATAAGACCTTAAATACACACTTGTTAAGTAAGCTATAAAAGCAGTCTCTAATAATACATGTGGAAAGACATCCTGCATTATTGTGAACAAGGTGATAGAAGTAACCAAAATAAAAAACCATTTTGAAAGTACACACGTTTATGTATGATGACTCTAAGAAACCATACCGACTGCAAAAAACGTTCATCTATTTTATAAAACTATCCACACACTAATAAAAATACAATAATATTTTAGGAAAGAAAAAGTCTGTTCCAACAGTCTTACTATTTTACATAGACTGTGCTTAAAAAGTCTAGGTCTATCGTGCTTTGACATAATATCCACAGTACTAACTGGGCTGTTGGCAGAACACTGAGAGGGCAACTCTGTTCCACCCTCAGCACAATAAGGCCTTGGAACAAAAGGAATACCCAAAGACAGTGAAACTTCAGAGAATTTCTCTTCTCTAACCCCAACTGCCTGATTATTCCTTACAAGAAATGCTTTACAAACTATCCATTCTCTCTTAATGTTCTTGCTTTCTACTCTCTTTCCACTTGAGTAATCTACTTAAAGTAAGCCCCCCTTCTACATCGGCTCTACCATTTATTTTCCTTTCCAGACAAAACAAAACAAAACAAAAATACCCAAACAGATCCAAGGATATTCCTACAACAGTTATAGTATAATCATAGTGATCCCTGCCCGCCAGCAATTTATGCTTTTCTGGTCTATAAAGTAAAAAAAAAAAAAAAAAAAAAAAAAAAAAAAAAACTATACAAAGTAGATCCACTCACTAACTGTACTGTAGCAAAATCAAATCAAGGGACTGGAGGTTATAGCACAGCAATGAGAGTACTCATCTAGCAAGCACAAGACCCTGAGTTCAAGTCCCCAGCACCACATAAACCGAGCATGGCAGCACCTGCCTGTAATCCTAGCACTCGGAGGCTGACGCAGAATTGCCAAGAGTTTGAGGCCAGGCTGGGTTATACACCATGAGCTCAGGACCAGCCTGAACTACAGAGGGAAACCAAAAGAAAAGAAAAAGAAAGAAAGAAAGAAAGAAAGAAAGAAAAAATTAAATCAAGTTCTAAGAGCCTTTTTTTCATCTTCCTGCTTCTGAGCTTCCTGAATCTTACGCCTTGTCAAGGAAGTTTCTTTCTCTCCTAATTCCACACCTGTACTCCTTTTCACTGCACCACTCAGCCTCTACTACTCTCTGCTTACTTCTCCAGTCTATCGAGCTGACATTTTCTAAACCAGAACTACCTAACAGAAGTTACTGCAACACTACAAATGTCCTTTGTATCTAAATGTACTAACAGGGTAACCACTAAAAGCCACTTGGTTGCAATCTGGCTCAATGACTACAGAAAGCAATTTGGAGATTCCTTAGAAAACTGAGAATAGAAATCCCATTTGATGCATTTTTCCAAATAACAAGTCATCATATCATAGACACAAATGCTCATCCATGTTCACAGCAGTATAATCGTAACAGCTAAATCCTGAAAACAAACTACATGCCTATCAACAGAGGAGCGAATAAAAAAATGTGTACACACACACACTGGAATAGTATGCAGCCAAAAAGACAGGTATGAAGCATTTCCAAGAAAATGTGGTCAACTTGAGTCAATAATGTTCAGTGAAATGGAGCAGACACAAAAGATAAAGTATCACATGGCTTCTCTGAGACTGACATTAAGTACATGCATAAAAACATCTTAACGTAAGAAATAGAAAGACACTTGAGAGCAGGGAAAGGGGAGGGGAAAGGGGTAAGGAGGAGGGAAAAAAGTGGCCAAGAGCGACATATGGACACAAATTCCCCAGGCTGTATGAAACTAACACATTAATGAATCTGCAGCACATAAATATTAACATAAATTATCTTTTTAAAATTTATGTATCACCTCTTTTCCCCTTCCCAGCCACTCACCACCCCCCTTCCCCTTCCCCTCTCCAAAGTCCATATTATTTTCTTCCATATTTACACTTTAATAAATCATTTTTAAAAAATATAAAAACTAAGAGTACAGGGTCTTAACCAGGTTGCCTGGGTGTAAATACCAGCTCTTTCACTCATTTACTATGTGACCTAAGGAAAGTTATTTAACCTCCTGTCAGATATATTATTAATGTCTGTTTTTCTCTCTTTAGCATTCTAAAACTTGCAAGACAACTTAGGAGACAAAGAATTTAAAATTTAAAGCCAGACATAGTGGCACTTGCCCATAATCCCAGAACTCAGGAGGCTGAGTCAGGAGCACTGCTTTGAGTCTGAAGCTAGACTGACCATACAGTAATTTCAGGATCAGCCTGGACTACAGTCAGACTCAGAAAGTCAGATATCACATGGTTTCTCTAATATGAGGAATCCAGAACACAAATAAATTAACAGAGTCAACTATGTGAGATGGTGGGAGTTGAGGGGGAAGAAGGAATGGGCAGGAGGGTAAAAATGGGAGAAGGGGAAGGGAATGTGAAGTTCCTTTACATACATGTGCAAAAGACTCAAGCTTAATACAGCCACTATGTACTGAATTTACATACTAATAAAAACAGGAGATAAAACACAAAAAAATAGTAAAGGAATCCAGGTGTGGTACTACGTACCTGTAATCCCAATACTCTGAAAGACTGAAGCAGGAGGATCCCATGTTTGAGTGCAACTTGGGCATTTTAGAAAAAAATAAAATAAAATAAAACTACAGATGTAGTTTTGTGCAGGACCTAAGTCCTGATGGGGGGGATAATTCTAGGTATAGATCAATATATCTTGAAACTATAAAAATACATAACTATAACTATGTTAGGTTATATTTACTACTTTATCAGGCCTAGGTAGAAATCTCAAATGATTCCATTATAGAAATAAATCTTGCATCTTAGAAGATGGCAGTCTGGGTGGTTAAAACTCTTACCAGAATGATTCCAACGCTTATAGACTCCACAAGACAATACTGACAGTTCCAGGAGCCCTGCCTAAACCAATTACACAACTTCAACCACACAGGAAGTTCCAGAGTTTCCCTTGTGTCTATCAGGAAATAGTTATGCAAAGAAATATAAAGCCATCTATTCTCTCTCTCTCTTTTTTTTTTTTTTTTTTGAGATAGAGTCTTGCTCTGCAGTCCAGGCCGATCCTGAACTCACTATGTAGACTAGCCTGGCTGGCCTCAAATTCACAGCAGTCCTCCTGCCTCAATCTGCCAGGTGCTGGAATTAAAGGGTGCACCACCAAGTCTAGTTTATGTAGTGCCAGGGAAATCAAACTCAGGGCCTGTGCTTGCTAGACAAGTGCTCTAACTGCTGTGCTGTTCCTCCAGCCCGAGGCCATCTCTTATCCTCTTATCTTCCACATATGGTAGATAAAATTCTATTTCAAACTCAAACCACAAAAAAAAAAAAAACAAAGAAAAATAAACTCACAAGCCAGACCCAGTGGTATGGGCCTATAACCCCAGCGCTACAGAAGACTGAGGCAGAGGGATCCTAAGTTCAAGCCCAGCTTGGGCAACTTAGCAAGACCCTGTATCAAAAAAGGTTTGGCATGTACTTTGGAACTATTATGCTCAGAGAAATGAATCAGACCCAGAAAGTTAAATATCATGGTTTCTCTAATACGAGAAAAACAAATCATAAAAAGTAAGAGACATGGAAGAGAGTAAGAAGATGAACTTTGCGGAGAGGTAAGAAACAGGTAAAGGGGTTGGAAGGGGAAAGGGAGGTAATACATAAATTAAAAAGAAAGAAAAAATTTTTAAATGGGCTGGGATATAGCTCAGTGTAAGGGCCCTGAATTCAATCCTCAGTACAAAAAAAAAATCATAGACTTCCTGTAAGTAGAAATGTCTTACCACTTCCAGGTTATTCTACATAGAACACCATCAAAAACAAAATCTAGGGACTGGAGGAATGGCACAGCAGTTAAAGCTTTTGCCAACCAAGTACAAAGCCCAGGGTTCAATTTCCCAGCACCATGTAAGCTGGGTGTGGCACACTCCAGTAATTCTAGCACTCCGAAGGCTGAGGTAGGAGAACTGCCATGAGTCCAAGATTAGCCTGGGCTCCACAGTGAGTTCCGGACCAGTGTGGACTACAGACACAGACACTGTTTCAAAAAAAAAAAAAAAAAAAAAAAATCTAGCTAACAATCACATACTGTTACAAGAACTTTAGTTCCAAAAAGTCTTAAGCAAGCCATTGTTAACTGAACATTCAACATTTCTTTGTGAAAAGGCAAGCCAAGCATCAATTCTATGGGAACTAGTCAGGAAGGAAACAAATGATTGTGAGTATATGACAATGACTAGAACAATGAACAATATAGTTTCCCCTTAGTATGGTGGGGAATTGATTCTCCGAGTACCAAAATCTGTAGACACTCAAGTACCTTACACAAAATAGTATTTTCATAGGATCTAAGTACATCCTCCTCTGTACATAAATCATATCTAGATTACTCACAATAGCTAACCCAATATAAAGGCTATGAATAGTTACTATACTGTATTGTTTATGGATCAATGACAAGATGACAAACTGTTCATGTTTAGTATGGATTCAATTTTTTCAGAAAAAAAATGATTAATATCACAGTGCAATTTGAATACAAACTAAATATAAACAGAACTGTTAGATATCTACTTAGTTATCTTGCAAAACAATATGCCAGGATCTGCAAGTTTATAAAAACCAAATGTAAAAAATACTTTACTCAATTAGCTCTAAGGACTTAATGTACAAAAGTGAAAAAATGGTATGTCAGTAGTCATATCAACTGTTCCATTGCTGATGGAACAGTTAAACAATGATTTTTTATTTTAAAATTAATAGCTCTAGGTAAAAGCAGGCAATTTTTCACATATACTATCTTTGTATTCTACACAGAATTCTAAGGCAAAGATTATTTCTGGCCTTACGAATTACCAGAGTTGCTGACTTACATGGCTGATTTATCTCAGGCTTTTTACTCTTCTTTCCTGATAGATCTTGGTTTCTTTGGGAGGGGGCATATGGAATTGTATTATAAAGGTTGGTTCTGGATAGGAATTTTCACTGGCACAACCATAGCTTTTTGCAGCTGAATGGGGTTTATTTTTTTGCATTTTCCAACCATTCCTTAAACTTTTTCCCTGCTATTTCCTTCTGCAATTCAGCCTACTGTTGTTTTTCCTTTTTCTTCTTTCTTCTCACATTCTTCAGCTTTTTAAAAAACATTCTTGATATTTTCTTTTGCGTTTTCTTGCAGTTCCTTTGCAGCCTTTTCTGCCATTTCTTTATTGATTTTCAGTTCTCTTTCCTTTTCTAGTCATTATTTTTCTGAACCAATTCTTTGTCCTTTTCTTCAGCAACTTTCTCTTTTCTCATTGTCCCATTCCTCTCCTTTTTACGACTTGTTATTTAATTCCTCCAGGGCCCTCTATCATAGGTAGCTGGTCCCTCTTCTCTTTCCATTGGCCAACAAACCACGCCTCCCACTGCATCAGGCTGCTTTCTGCACCTGCTTCTGTTCATGGTTTTCTTCTGGCTCAACTTCACTGAGTTTCAGAAGGTCACAGCCCACTCAGGGCAGCAGGCAAAACTGGAAGTACATGGCAGAGGTAGAGGCAGCTCCTCACCACATCACAAACAGGAAGCCAAGCCAAGGCAAGTCGAGTCAGAATGCAATTTTTGGAAGGGGGAGTTAGTTGGTGTTTCAGGGTTGTTGGTACACACACACGTGGCACACGTGCCCTGAAGCACGCTAGGCAACCTCTTGACTTCTAAGCTACATCCCAGCCTTGTGGGAGATTATTTTCAGTAAGTAGCAGCAGAACCTATAGATGGGGGTCTAGGAAAGCAAGACACTACCAATGCAAAAGAGCTCACATATAGCAAAAGGATGGAATATGTAAATGATTATGAACAGACTCCATCCTTTACAATTCTTTTTTAAAAAGGCAAGTATCTGTTTCCTTAAGTGAACCCTTCTCCCAGATCAGTACCACAAGTTCCCCAGGAGTGCTCCCAGCCCCTGTACCATCTGTGTCTACTGTCATCACAGTGCAGGAACACTCTAGAACTGGGCACATACTAGACAGATGTCCCCTGACAAGTTTAGAGTACAGCATGACTTTTACTTTCCTCTATTCAGACTCTGGGCTGCTCTTAAGCTAAGAAGAAAAAACACTGCTTTTCTGGGGCTACCAGAGGCTCTTACAGCCCCTAAGCATGTAGTTATCTAATTTTCAAGTCTTTGTCACTAAAACTGCTGCTAAGCTTTACTTTTTTTGGGGGGGGGGAGGGGGGTAGGGTTGGGGGAGAGTCCTCCTAAGATGCTTGCCCAAGTTAGCTCAAACTCTGCAACCCCCTGACTCAGCATTCACAGATGAGATGGACAGGCATGCACCACTACTCTTGGCCAGCCCCTTTTTCTTTCTTTCTTTTTTTTTTTTTGAGGAGGGCTGGTCTCATTATTAGCCCATTTTTGCCTTGAGCTCACAAACCTCTTGCCTCAGGCTCCTAAATGCAGATATTACAGTTTGCAACACCATACCCTGCTGAAATTTTAAAATCTTTTACTTGAAAATCATTAGCCTCACTCCTAAGTTCTGATTTCAATCTAAGTCACCAAACCATTCAGTATCCTCTTCCACAGTAAAAAGATTCTAGAAATCTCTAATACATCTTTTTCAATTTCAAAAACATAATTTAGGGGCTAGGGGTACAGCTCCATGGTTAAAGCCTTTGCCTAGCAATCACAAGGCCTTGAGTTCAATTCCCAGCACGATACAAACCGAGTGCGGTGGTACATGCCTGTAACCCCAGCACTTAGGAGGCTGAGGCAGGAAGACTGCTGTTTGAGGCCAGCTTAGGCTACAGTGAGACCCTACCTCACAACAAGAAAAAAGTTAGATTCAACTACTGCATAACAATGTTACATAAAACAAAGCAATAAAACCATGATGTAGGTGGGCCTGGGGCATAGCCTGTAATCCCAACAACCCAGGAGACTGACACAGGAAGATTGCAAAGGTAAGCACAATCTGAGAAATTTACCATTCAGACTTTGTCTCAAAATAAAAAATTTTAAAATGACCTGAATGGACTGGAGGAATGGCTCAGTGGTTAAAGCGCTTGCCTAACAGGGCACTAAGTCAAGCTCTAAGCACCAGGGTTCAATTCCCCAGAACCATATAAGCCAGGCGTCCTAATGCACGCCTATAATTCCAGCACTCGAGAGGCTGAGACAGGAGGATTGCCTTGAGTACAAGGCCAGCCTGGCCTACACAGCGAGACAGTTTCAAACAAACAAAAAAAAGAAAGAAAGAAAAAGAAAAAAGCTGAGGGTATAGCTCAGAGAGAGGGCCCTGCACTGGATCCTCAGTAGAATATCCACTCCAACACACACACACACAAAAAATACCTGTGTGAGGTACCACAAAAAGCTCCCTCCCAAGTCTCAGGTCAAGTAAGTATTGAACTTATAATTGAGAGACGCGATCTAGCTCTTTCTTTTTCCTCCCCAACTATTTTTATTAATATACAAACGAAATACATAGTATTTACAATGAGTTTGGGTGTTTTGTACATCTATGTATCACATCAACTTCACAATCCCTTCCCATCTTTTACCCTCCCACCCTCTCCCTGTCCCTTCCCCCAGCTCCGGCTACTTCATATGGTTCCAAAGAATGTCTGTGTTCTGGGTTTTCCAAGTCCGAGAAACCATACAGTGTTTAACATATTAATCTTCCACGCCTAAGTCATTTCACTCAAGTCACCACTCTACCCCAGCTTCCTATTCCTCTAATGGATTTGCAGTAGTCCAATCTTGGTATCTCCTCTCTGAATCCAACCAATCCCTTCAATGGGATATTCACCAAAAGTTTTTTTTCCATATTTTCCTACATCTTTGTTGTTATTGTTAAACCTGGCCTTACCCAACAGTTCACACCAGAAAATAATTATAAGCATGGAGTTCAAAAGGATAGTTAATTTGGGAAAGAAGATAAAATAGTAAATAAGTAAATTTCAATTGCCTTAGCTGAATACTGGAAGGTGCATATTTGTACATTCACAAGGTCATCTTTGCATCAGTTCCCTTAGGATAAACTTTCATTAGTGACCTAATAATTGCTACAACAAAACAAAGTTAAAACTATATCACATTGCTACATTAAATGAACTTAAATCTATATCACATAAATATACTTAAAGTGACAGACATGAAGGCAAATCTAGTTATTTCAGAATTTCCTAAATTTCATTATCTTATTTACTCATATTTCACTGATTACTAACCTACTTTTTTCTCAGCTCATTCTCCTCTAGCTGTTGTCACTTTTTCTCTGGGCTCATTGGTGTCGCTGGTCTCCCTTTCATTGTCCAAGTTTCCTTTAAGTATTTTCTGCAATGCTGGCTCAGGGGCTGCAAATTCCTTTAAGCTGTCTCTGTCATGGAAAGTTTTAAGTTCTCCGTTTAAATTAAAAGATAATTTTGCTAGATACATCAGTCTTGGTTGGCATTTATGTTTTTTTGTGTTTGGATGACACTGCTCCATGATCTCCTTGCTTTTAGAGTTTGGATTGAAAAATCTGCCATTATCCTGATGGGTTTAATCTTTGTAGGTCACCTTCTGTTTTTCTCTTACCGCTTTTAGTATTTTCTCTTTGAATTGGGTTTCTAGAATTTTAATTATGATGTGTCATGATGAGGATCTCTTCTGATCAAAGTTGTTTGGTGTTCTATATGCCTGCAATAGTTCCATGTTCATTTTTCTTAGATTTGGGAAATTTTCTTCCATTATTTCATTAAACACGTCCTTTAAGCCTTTTGTTTTGTCCTCAGTCTTCTCCTCGATTCCCATAATTCTGAGGTTATTTCTCCTTGAATCATCTATCAGTCGTTGTAATGATTCGCTTTATTTACTTTGTATTCTTCATGGCCTGTATGTTGCAGCTCAGTCACTTTATTTTCTAGGTCTGACATTCTATTCTGAAGTTGTTTAAAGTGGTTGCTTATTATTACCTGTGTGTTTTAATTTCCTGAATATCTGCATTCAACTTCTCTACATCTCTGTTGTGTTCTTCTCTAATTTCTTCTTTTGTCTTCATTATCTTCTGGTATATTTCTTCTGTGGTCTCCTCTAGTTGCTTTTCAAGGCTTGCTTTTTGCTTATCTATGTGCTGGTGTAGCTCTTCTGCTGTTTTATTTCCTGCTTTAATTCACTGAATTTTTGGGCCAAGAAGATGCCATCATTTTTGCCATATTCATCTTTATTTACCCTGACTTCATCTCCTGGGGTTTGGGTTTCAGGTCTTTTTGTAGGAGATCTGTGACTGCGCTTCCCCATTTCTTCTTTGGTCTCCTCCACTTTCTTTTCAAGGCTTTCTTTTTGCTTAGCTAAGTGTTCTTGTAACTCTTGCACTGCCTGTTTTATTTCCTGCTTTGCTTCCCGGTTTAGTTCCTGCTTTAATTCACTGACTATCTGGGCCCAGAAGTTACCATCATTTTTGTCCTTTTCTTTGGGTTCTTCAGTTTCAGCACCCCTTGCACTCTCCCCTGGGGAGTCAGATCTTTGCATCACAATTGTGTGACCAAGGGAAAATATCTATTCACTTTTTATTTTTTCAAATTTCTTTTTTCTCATATAAAAAGACTGATAAAACCTAAACAGTTCATGCACAACACCTGTAAACTAACAAGAATAAAACCACCATACCTCGATTCCAAAAGAAGTTATTTTACTAGGGTTCAATGGTCAGAAAAAATGATGTAACAATCCAAGATCAGGGAGAGCAATTCATTTCAAAGACTCAGGAACCTCTTCCTCTCCAGCCACCCATCCATGAAATACACACCTACCAAAGTTTCACAGTTGTCAAAAAGACACTATGAACTTACCTTAGTTTTCACACCGTATTCAGAGGGATCCACCCTGAATGGGGGAGAACACAGATCCTCCTGAGAGCCACAAGAGATCTTTCTAAGGCCATTCGTTCACTAGAGGCACTTCCACCCAGATAGTGTGACAGAAACACTTCTTAGCTATAAGGACAGCCCTTGAATTCCTCTTTTCCACAGTAGTCACATCATGATTCTTTTTGCTTACAAAACTATTTTCATTAGCATGTATTTGCAATATATAATAATCACATTCAACTTGAGGAATCAGTCCATATACATATCACATCTTGTTCATTTTTTAATTTCCCTTCACACCCTCGCCACTAGCTCTACAAAAACTATCTTCCTATTTTCTTCCATCACTCTTCTATGTTGCTCTTCTACTTATTCATACTACAGGCTTCTCATACTGGAGAAACCATGCCATATTTAACCATTCATGGTTGATTCATTTTGCTAAACATGTCTGTCTGAAGATGCATTCATTTTCCTACAAATGACTTAACCTTATCTTTCTTTTGGCATAATATTCCAACGTGTATATATACTTCATGTTCTTTACTGGTTCATCTGATAACTGGCCCAACAGTTGTTTCCAAGATTTAGCTATTGTAAGTAGTGCTGCTATAATCATGGATAAGCATGTATCCATGTATAATCATGCTAACTCTTTGGGAAAGACAAAAGAAGAGGTGCAACTGAGTCACAAGGGATTTCTACTGTAAGCTTACTGAGGAATCTCCATAATGATTTCCATAATGTCTACAGTCCTACCAATAGTACAAAAGGGTTCCTTTTTCTCCGCAATGGGTGTTTTATTGAATTCTTGATAACAGCTGTTCTTACTGAAGTAAAACATAACTTCAGTGTTTTGATTTTCATTTCTCTTTTGGCTAAAGATGAACATTTTTCATGAATTTATTGGCAATTTATTTCTTCTGAGAACTGTCTATTCATTTTAATTGCTTATTTTTTGATTGAGTCTTACTGCTCCATTCAAGAACTGCTAGCAAATTTTTTTCTTTTGCTATGCATTAGCTTTTTAACTTGATATAATCCCAACTGTTGCTTCTTGTTATACGTAATAGGTCATACCAGGATTTTGATTATTGTCTCTTATTCTTTTCTTTCAAATGCCTCCTATTCATCTTTATTAATCTTTTGTTCTGTTACAGAAAACAGTATTGCAAATTAAATTTATTCTTTAATTGAAATTTTAAAATTTTCTGTGCTAATTAAGAACATCCCAACCAAGTATGATCAGATTTGTATCCTCCAGCAAGTTACTTAACTTCTCTGAAATCTCACTTTCCTTATACATAAAATGAGACTGTGCCTGATTCATTTTGTAATTCTAAGTACCTTATAAGAATACTTACAGGATTAAGCGAAATGACAAACCTAAAGTTTTAGGCAGGGTAGCAGCCCACTGTCAAGGCTGGATAAATATGACGTATCATAATAATTTATAGAAGAAAACACTGCATGCTCCAAGAATGACTGATGCCTATTAAAATAAAGCAGCAACTCAAACACACTTTGTAAGAGAAACATTTTATAAAGACTGTTTTTCTTAACTCTTAAATGATATACTATGGCAAACAGCCATCGGCAAACACTAGCTTCTAATTCTTTCCCACTGAAAATTAAACATCAGAAATACTAAAAATATATGGTAGTGAATTTGCAAGAATGATAATCAAGAGAACTGAATTGTGGTCACAGGAATGGCACCATCTACATGATCTAGAGCAAGTCACCCTAACTCTGAGTCTTGTTTATAGACTGTCATGAGTGGGTTAGAATCTTTCACAATCTCAGAAACTATTTTGTGACTTATGACTCTCAGAACCAAGGGCTAAAATTCTTTCCAAAGGAAGAGAAAGCTTATTAGTTAGGATCTTTATGCATATCAGAATTGCACTAAAAATTCACAAAGGATTCTGACCCAAAATAATGTAAATTAATTTGACACTGAAACCGCCACAGGAGACAAATTCACCCCTGGGCCCTTAAAACCTGTTACTCATTTAAAGCGTGACTGATGTTTTCTTTTGAGGCAGTGAGGGATTTTAACGTTTTTATTAAAAACGGTAACTCTTCACATGGGCCTACAGATGGTCAATAAGTAGCTAAAGTAGAACAAAACCTGACCTTCACTTTGTAAAACTCTAGGTTAAATTTTCAGCTCTGCAACAGGCATGTTAGTCACATAGAGAATGTCTACGTCTAAAAGTTAGCAGAGCAAGATGTTTGATGTTTGGGGGGAGAGGGAGGGATGTTTCTGGTATTTTAAATTTGGCTTTGTGGTTTTATTTTTCGTGCTAGGGATGAAACCAGGGTCTTCTGCATGTTTTGCATGTGTTCTACCATTGAGCTACAGCCCCAAAATAAGGTTTAATGGCCCTAATTTTTACATAGCCTGTCTCTTCTCACTTAAAGACAGCACACCAAGATTTAAGAGTTTTACAGGAACATTCAGCTACAGGAAAATGGCCCCGAAGTCAAGAGGATTCCTCCACACCTGTAAAACTAGAACTGAGATAGTGACCAACTGGACCCCAGCCCATAAAACTAGTCCCTTTTCTGCTTTAACAGGCCAGTCTAATTCAACACTTCACATCTGTGCCCCCTTTAGTTCTCTGAAATGAAGCCCTTTCCCCATGTTTTCTAACTTTCATTTATTAGGGTAATGGCATGTTCTTTGTTAAAGCCGTGATCTACCCGTCACCCCACTTATATCTTATTTTTCAGTTAAAGCTTTTTCCTGTGAATTCATGTTGAATGCCTCAGTTTTAAGTTCTGTTATCCTGAAGTGAGGATCCACACTAGCCAATGACACATTTATCTCTTAATATCTCACAAACCCTATATTCAAAATGTACGAATCACATTACACTATAAACTAAGAACAAATTTAAACACTAAGGAGAAGGAATTATAGACAAAGGAAAACTGTAACTCATGGACAGAGCCACAGTGAAGTCAATGCCAAATGAATCAACACCAACAACAATTTCCTAAAATCATGTATCCTACCAAACAAATTTTTTTTTTAAATCCCAGTAAAAAATAAGTCATAATGTAATAGCCTGGCCCTGTACTGAATTCTTTATTTAATATACAGCTTTTTAAACTTTTTAAACACACATTAAGGACACTTGATGTATATATTTTAAAAGTAGACTTGGGATGGAACTTCATTAAAAAAGTCAAGGACTACTTGAGGTCAAGTTTGAGCCATGGCCTGCCAAAACACTGTACAAGTGCAAGTGGACCATGTGTACTCAAGGTGCCTGAAACAGAAAGAACAAAGAAGCAAAAGAAAGGTTTCTTCCAGTATGTCACTCCTCATGTGAATCCACAGGCAAGAGTTTAGTACTGCTCATAAAGTTCAGTGCTTACCAAGAAGGCACGATTTAAAAATCATGAAGTTAAGCTAACTCCATCAGTGGATGAGTTGGTATCTGAATGGGCTCTTGGGAGGTACAGATCAGCTGGAGGAAGTAGGTCACTGGAGGTTTGTCTTTGAAGGGCATGTTCTGACCCCTGCCCCTTCTCTGGGTCACTATTACGCCTTTCTCTCATGTTGTTCCTCAGAACTATCTTACCATTTACAGAGATAAACCATGAGCCAAAATAATACTTTTCCTCCTTTTCAGTTATTATTTCAGGTGTTTAGTCACAGTGGTGAAAAACCACACCTCTGAACACAGACTTTTATTTACTTATTTACCTACTCACTTAGAGACTACAGGGTCTCCTTATACACTTCAGGCTGGTCTTAACTCACTATGTAACAATCCTCCTGTCTCATCCTCCCCAGCACTGGAATTACAACTATGCACCACCATGCCCAGCTAATTTTTATGTGGTGCTAAGGAATCAAATCCAGGGCCTTGTGCATGCTAGTTAAGCACTTTAACCACTGAACTATGGCCCCCTCAGCCCCTTCTCTTTGTTTTTTCATCAACTGGGAATTGAAACAGGACATCCTTCACACTGAGTCACATTCCCAGCCCTCTCAATACTCTCTTTTTTGAGACAGCATCTCACTAAATGGAGAAGTTGCCTAGACTGGGTTTAAACCTGGAATCCTTCTGCCAAAGCCTCCCAGAATGCTGGGACTACAGATAGGCACCCCTCCTCCTCCTGGTACATAAGACATTTGAGGGAAATTTTAGATCTACACCAAAATATTTCAGCTTTATTTCCACTTATTCTAGGCACAGAAAAGCTCACTCATCCAGATTCATTTCTCTCGATTACTATATAAAAGTTTAACCCAAGGAAGTATTTACTTATTTTTTTTTTTTTGAGGCAGTCTTGTTTAATAGTCCAGGCCAGTCCTGAGCTAACTATGTAGACCAGGCTAGCCTTGAGTACATGGCAATCCTCCTGCCTCAGCCTCCCAAGCGCTAGGATTATATGCGTGTGCCACCACGCTCTGCTTATTTATTATGGTGTTGGGGAATCAACCAGGGCCTTATGCAACACAAGGAAATATTTAGAAACAACACTCCCTGGATTTTTCAAATTGAGAACCTAAAACTCTTTTCTTTTCTTTTCTTTTTAAGACAGGGGCTCACTCTGTAGTCCAGGCTGGTTCTGAGCTCACTATGTAGACCAGACTGGCCTCTCTAACTCACAGCAATCCTCCTGCCTCAGCCTCCTGAGTGCTAGAATTACAGCCATGTGCCACTATGCCCATCTTATGTGGTGCTAGGGAATCAAACTCTGGAACTTAGCCATTTGTTAGGTAAGCACTTTAACCACTGAGCTATAACTTTTTTTTTTTTTTTACTGCTTTTAAAAGAATAACGGTAAACAACATCATCTTATACCAAGAACTTCAGATCCATTTCTGGAAATCTCTTTTTAATGTGAATTTCTAAAAATGCCGTTAAACTACTGACAATACTTAACATTCCAGACAAGTGACAAAACTGGAAGAGGCTGGTCTAGAAGAATTTCTGGCTACAGTATACAAATGATTTCTGCAGATTCAGTCCAAAACAAATCATTTTTGCTCAAACTGCCAAAATGCAAGCAATTTTGAGTCTTCTCTGGCCACTCCGTCCTCTAATTTTCATTAATATTTACAAAAAGAAAATATTCAGGACCCCTTCGAAAACCAAGGCTTCATACTTAGAATTTTGGCAGTTATAAACTTGTACGATACTGTACTTATAAAATGAACTGCCACCATATTTTAATTAAAACATCTATTTATACATTGGTATCAAAATCTGGATACAAAATGAAACATTTGCATTGGTATTTCACTAATGATTCAAATGTAACCACGTAAAAATTCTATCTTCTTCTTTTTTTTTTATTACCAATTTACTTTTTGTGGTACTGGGGATGGAGCCCAGAACCTTCACATTGAGCTGCAGTTCCAGCCCATTTTTATTTCTGATTGGAGATACTGGCAAAAATTGGTCAAGCTGGGCTCAAATTTGTGATACTCCTGCCTCAGCCTTCCAGTGTGAAGGGATTACAGGCCTGTACCACAAAGTTTAACAACAACAGAAAAAATCCTTTTTTAAAAAATCTGAGATGGGTCTAACTCTGTGGACGAGGCTGTTAACAGGAATCCTCCTGCCTCAGCCTCCAAGTGCTGAGATTACAAACGTGCACTAGGGCTGGAGGAATGGCTCAGCGGTTAAAAGCACTTGACCAAGCGCTAAGCCAAGTGCTAAGTAACCGAGTTCAATTCCCCAGCACCACATAAGCTGGGCGTGGTGGCGCATGCCTGTAATCCCAGCACTCCGGAGGCTGAGACAGGAGGATTGCCTTGAGTCCAAGGCCAGCCTGGGCTCCGAAGTGAGTTCAGGACCAGCCTGGACCACAGAGCGAGACCCTGTCTCAAAAAAAAAAAAAAAAAAATAGCAATACAAACCTGCACCACCATGCTGGGGAATCAATTCAGGGCCTTGCATTTGCTACGCAAGTGCTCTGACCACCCTGCTATTTCTCCAGCCCAAAAGCTTTTCTCAGTAGCTTAAAATTTTAAGAGTTGAGAATTTGTTTTGACAATGGCACAAGGAAGTCTTTATACAATAAATACACTAAAATAGCTTAAATTTTAATTCCCCAGCACCACATAAGCACAGTGTGGTGGCATACACCTGTAATTCCAGTACTGGGGAGGCTCGGGCAGAAAAAAATTCCACATGTTCAAGGCAAGGCTGGGCTTCACAGCGAGTTCAGAAAGAATCTGGACTACAGAGCAAGAGCCTTTTTGAATTCAACCTAGTAAAAATAAAATATCTCTTCAACAAGCGTTTAGCTTGTCAAGTCAAAAGATAATGAATAAAAAATGCTATGGAGACCTTTTTCTACTGAGCACAAAGCAGCAGGGGAACTCGAGAGGAAGGGGCAATAGGGGGCAATGGGATATCCGGCACTGCAGACAGGCGTATTTTGTCGTCACAATTAGGGAGGAGGAAGGAACTGCTGACACTCAGCGTGAAAGAGGCCAGATAAACACCCTACAATGCAGAGGGAAACACACACGCACAAGAAAAGAACTATATGGCCTACGTGTCCTCTAAAATCTCACTGGCAAGAGGGAAGGAAAAAAAACTAAATCTGGGATCCTGCTCAATGCGGGTGGCAGACGGCTGTCCTGGAGATTTCACCAACTACCCTTCATTCTGTCCTCATTCAATCTAGGAGGTGGGTGTTTTTATCAGGTGCACTGTAAAAAGGGTGAGTTTGAAGCTTCCACAGCTGGCAAGCACCACAGGAGGAACCAGTGCAGTTCTATCTCCAAGAGCTGCACCATTCCTACTCCAGGTTTTCTTTATCTACAGGAGTGTCTTGTGACACAACTATAGATGACCTTGGTGCACTCTATCTTCAGAAACACTTAGAAATAATAAAGATGCTTCTTGGCACCTGCAAGAAGCTCCTCACCTGGCAACAGTCCCTCTTCCTCCTTCTTGCCAGCACCTCCGCAACCCTGGAACAGAAGGCCTGACCCAAGCCCGCAGACCTGTGCGAGATGGGGCCACACAGCAGGAGGTGAGTAGTGGGCCAGTGTGGAAGGCTTCATCTGCCTTTACAGCATTCTCCTCTGTTCACATTACTACTTGAACTCTATCTACTGTCCTATTAGCAGTAGCGTTAGATTTTCATAGGAGGATAAACCCTACTGTGACTGCAAATGCAAGACATCAATGTTTTGTGCTCCTTAATGAAAATCTAGTGGCTTTACAAGCCGAAAATCCCCGCATGCAGGAGGATTGTTCTGAGTTTAAGCCCAACCTGGGCTCCATAGGGAGTTCAGGACCAGTCTGGACTACAGAGTGAGACCCTGTCTCAAAACGCCAAAGAGAGAGAGTCAAAACTAATACCTGATGATGAAGCTGAAGCAGTGATGCCAGCACCACCCTATTACCTCGCCCATCGCACCTCCTTCCCATTCCTCCCCAGGCTCCAAACATCTCCATCCATTGAAAACCTGTCTGTTATAAAACTAGTGGCCAAAACGTTAGAGACTGTTGGTCTGGAAGGTCAACTGCTACAGCCTATCACTTACGCTGCCTCCAAACCTTACTCATCCCAACAGTTTCTCCACACTTAACAGCTATACACCCACCCTGGGAGGCTGAGGCAGAAGTGCCGCAAGGTCAAGCACAGCCTAAGCAACTTGGTGAGAACCTGCCTCAAAATAAAAAATAAAAATGGGCTGGGGACGTAGATCACTGTGAAGACCCTACGCTTGACACTTGGTAACACAAAACAAAACGAAAAGTAAAAACACATATCCCACCCAGGCCATCCTTCTGCCAGAAAGTATATCGCCATACAAGGTCACAGTCCTTTACACCACAGTTCAACCTGTTTTCTCCACTGTATCAATCAGCTTTTTGTCATGGTGGCAAAAATCCCCAGAAAAGTTAACTTACAGAAAGAAAGTTTACAATGGTCATAGGCTCTGAAGTTTTACTCGATGGTCAGCCAGCTCTATTGCATTTTGGGCAGGGTGCAAGGCAGAAATGTCAATGACAGAAGGGCCCGGTGGAGGAGAGGTGCTCACCTCGTGACAGCCAGGAAGCCAGGAGGGCAGAAAGCCTGCGCGAGTGGGTCTCCTTCTCCTTTGCCATTTGCTCCAGCCAGGCCCCACACCAAGACACGGTGCCCCTTACATTCAGGTAGGTCTCCCCCATCAGGCTGCTATACTACACACCAATTAACTCTCCTTAGACTTACCCACAGGCTCTCAAGTGGCAACTGTGTCTAGACTTGTCCCACAAGCCTCTCTAAGAATGCACAGGCCCTGTATAATAGGAGGGAAGCGGGGCAAGTGCCTTAGAGATATCACTATTCTGTATGGAGACTATAATCAAAAAAGTCTGAGCTGAAACAGACAAAAATCAAGGCTTTGATGTGAAGAACCTAAATCACTGCTGAAAAGTATATACATGTTAGAATTACATCCAGATTCTTATTAAGAGGGTCAGCTAATCACCCACTACACAGTTCAAGGCCTGTCTTAAGATATCCTATAATTTAGTCTAGGAGTATTCACTTCCTAGAGGCAGGATAAAGATGTAAGAGGGAAAAACGGAAAACCAATAGAAAGTACTTCCTCCTGAGTTCAAAGTGCTTTGATTCACACTTCCTTTTTAAATGCTAAATCATACCAGTATAATTCAATTGCACTGATTCTGCTGCCATCAATGTAGGGTAACCTCTACCGGTGTCTTTACTGCATAAATGACCTATTATTACAAGTTCACGCAATATAGCTCAACTACCGGTCTGAGTTTCAACATAATAAAAGCATCTGACATTAAAGCAGAATATATAAAATAAGTCTTTACTGCTATGCCTCATTCTAACTTAACAAAACTATAATTTTAGCATATTATACTATGTAACCAACTTCTGAATTTCAGCAAAATGTTACTTACAGCAGATATTAAGAACAGACCACTGTTAGAAACTTCACCACAGCCTACTCCAGTTTATCAGATGAGAATCTTCAAAACTTATCCCCACAAACTATTTTCTAGCCAGGAATGGTAGTATATGCCCCTACTGTCAGCACTTGGGAGGCAGAGGTAGGAGAATCACTTAAGCCCAGAGACCAGCCTAAGAATCACAGAAAGACCCTGTCTCAAAATACAAATAAAGAAAAGAAAAAACTATTTTGTAGATTCAAAACACTACCAAAACTCTACATACATAAACATTCCCCTAAGAATGCTGCCCACCTAATGTGATTTACTGGAGAGTAATCTGGAGGGCTGGAGGAATGGCACAGGCGCCCTGAGTTCAATTCCCCAGCACCACATAAAGCTGGGCGTGGTGGAGCACACCTGGAGGCTGAGGCAGGAAGATTCTCTTGAGTCCAAGACCAATCTGGGCTACATCAGTAAGTTCAGGACCAGCTTGGGCTACAGAGCGAGACCCTGTCTAAAAGAAAAAAGAAAAAGTAATCTGGCATTTATTTCGGAAGTCTTATTAGTACACATTTATGATGCACCATGGTAATACAGGGAGCTAGAGAAACTGGTGCATATAATACCATACCATGATCATGTTTAGTTTCCTTTCCCCTTCCTACCCTTTCCCTCTCTCCACAAACCCTATCTTCCTACTGAATAATTTGACATCTTAACTTTAAAAACCAGTAACAATTATTTCTAAGGATTTCAAAACACAAACTAAAAGTTTATTTTTAAGGAGAACAGTGTGAGAACCGTGCTGGGTTATATCATACAATCTACAGGATGTAAAAGAAGGCGGCAGTCCTGTTTCTTTTGGTTGATTGGTTGGTGGTGTGGTTGGTCTTTTGAGACAGGATCTCACTCTGTAGTCCAGGCTGGTCCTGAACTCACTATGGAACCCAGGCTGGCCTTGAAATCAAGGCAATCGTTCTATGTGAGACTCCCAAATACTGGGATTACAGGCATGGCCACGATGTCCAGATACTGTGTGGTGTTTGAAAACAGGCTAGGGCCTCACACTTCCTAGTCAAGTGCTCTAACCACCGAGCCACACCCCAGCACAGAAGGCAGTCCTTTGAACAGCAGCAGCCTCAGACACTGAAAAGCACGTACTCATGAATCTGCACATCCAATGGGAGGAATTCTGATTACAGCAGGGCAGAATTTGTGTTTAAAGGCTAGTTCTATTGATTAGTTATGTGGCTCTGAGCCCATTACTCATCTCCAAACTCAGTTTTTTCATCTGTAAATGGGGAAAAAAAATACATCACATAGAATGCTGCAAGAACCACATCAAGCCAAGGTCAGTAATCCTAGCACTCTAGGAAGCTGAGGCAAAAGGATTGCAAATCCAAGCCCAGCCTGGTTAATGTAGTGAGATCCTGCATCATAGTAAAAGCTAGGGATGTAGCTCAGTGCAAAGCCCCTGGGTTTAATCCTCAGTACCACAGCGGGGATGGGGTGGAGGGAAGAACAACAAACAATGTATGTAAACTCAAAAGGAAAAACTCAGCACAGAGAAGTACAGTAGGTCTCCTTTCCTCTCCCCTAAAACCATCAAGACAAATCTCTGTTTATTGCAAACTTGTTTCAACTTCCTACTTCTATCACCTCATGGTATCAGCAGGAACAAGCCTTCCCGTCTACCCCAATTTATGGAGAGGCTTCCAGGATTACTCCAGGTAAGTAGAAACTTCCCTGTTTCATTCTAAATGTCTGCCACAAACTCCCAGTCCTCAACACCTTGGGAGGTGCTGCAGTTAATACAACACAACCCTCCCTTATTACTTCCCTTACTTTCTTACTCAGTCAGCTCCAAATCTGGACTTCCATTCTCCTGGGAGCACCTGTCTACTCCTTTCTCTTCTACCCTCCCTTCACCTGTTCAGATGACTCACTCCAATGTCCTTTGACCATACTTTCTGACACACATCTCCTCTTTCTGATCCTTTCTGCGTTTTTTTTTTTTTTTTTTGAGACGGTCTCACGCTACAGTCCAGACTGGTCCTGAACTCACTATGGATCCCAGGAGGGCCTCGAATTTACAATAATCCTCCTGACTTAGCCTCCCAAGTGCTGGGATTACAAAGCAAGTGCCAGACACCATGCTCAGAGTTCATTTACTTTAAAAAGCATCTTATTAGATGTTAGAGGCTGAGGATGTAACTCAGGGTTAGAGTGCTTGCCTAGTATGTGCTAGGCCCAGTGTTCAATTCCTAGTACCTCACAAAAAATGAAGAGGGGCTGGAGGAATGACACAGTGACTAAAGTGCTTGCCTTGTAAGCACAACGCCCTGAGTTCCATTCTCCAGCACCACATAAAAAAAAGACTGGGTGTGGTGACGCACATCTGTAATCCCAGCACTCTGGGGGCTGAAGCAGGCAGATTGCCCTGGGCCAGCCTGGGCTACACCAGTGAGTTCAGAACCAGCCCAGGCTACTGACTCAGACCCTGTTTCAAACAAACAAAAAACAGCATTGTACTAGGTGTGGTGACACACACCAACAATTACAACTACTTGGGGCGGGGGGTGTCACAAGTTTGATGCTAGCCCCAACAACACAACTAGACTCTGTTTCAAATTTAAAAATAGGGGCTAGATGAATGGCACAGCAGTTAGGCAAGTGCAAGGCCCTGGGCTGATTTCCCAGCACCACATAAGGCTGGGTGTGGTGGTGCACACCCTCTGGAGGCTGAGACAGATGGATCGTTCTTAGTCCAAAGCCAGCCTGGGCTACAGAGTAAGACCCTGTTTCAAAAAAAGAAAGAAAGGAAAGAAAGGAAAGAAGGAAGGAAGGAAGGAAAGGAGGGAGGGAAGGAAGGCAGACAGACTGACTAAAAAAAAGAAAAGACTGAGGATGTAGCTCAGCAGAAGAACATCCCTGGACTCAATCCCAGCAGTGAGACGGGGAAGCATCCTACTGTACCTAGGCAAAGGAAATTCTCTGTTTATTTTCTCACCTGCCTATTCTCCCCTTATCTAGTGTCAACCAGTTTCTCAACCCAGTTCCTCCAATAATCTCAAATCTCCTCAACTCACTTCTAATACCACACAGCACAGAATCTTTACTATTCAACAAACATGCAGGGAAGGGGAGGTCGGCCACGAGAGCACATACTTAGCATGGGTGGGGGGAAGAGCAGCCGCTGCCTGGGACACTGACAAGCATGTACTCATGAATCTGCACATTCCCCGAGCCCCTCAAAAATACAAACTTCAGGCTTCTGGCAATTTACTCTTTTTTAAAAATGTGGACAAAAGATAAACTAGCCACTGCAATGCAAAATTCATCAGCTTTTGTAAGGCAATAGATTTATTCTTCTTGACTACACCACCCTCTGAAACTTTCCCAAAAAATACCTTCAGTGACTAGTAATTCTAAAGATCCTTTCTCAGAACTCACTCTCCAGAGGCCACACAACATGTTCCACTGCTGATCACCCTCTCTCCCCTTTCACAGCTTACAGCTTTTTTGGCTAGGCAAATACATCAATGCAGGTTTTTTTCTAGGATATTTTGCATAATCACACTCAGAAGGAAATATGCTCTGAGAAAGATAAGCCTTGTGTGAGAAAGACATGGCATTAGCCTTTCAGCAGTGAATCTCATATTCAGAAATCCTCTCCTTGGATTTAGGCTTCTCAATGTTTTCTCAGTGCTGCTGGAAGCGAGAGCCTTGCACATGCTAAGCACATGTTGTTCTACCACTGAGCTACACCCCAGCCCCTATTTCTTTATTTCCAGTTTTGTACTTAAAAATCCCCAAAAGGAAAAAATATCCCTACAGGAATAGTATTGAGAAAAATTCTAAGTTCTACATTAATACTTTTACCAAAGACTTTTCCCCCCTCACTTTAACACTGGGGATTAAACCAGGGCCTTCATACTGCAATATATTCACAACCTTTTTTTATTTTGACATGGGGTATTGCTAACTCACTAAACTGTCCAAACTAGGATGGACCTTGTGACTTTCCTGCCTCAGTCTCCCAAAATGCTGCATTACAGGGTATGTACTACCAGTCCAGCCATTCCATGTTTTGGTTTGTTTTTTAAGTAAAGTAACAACAACTGGGTGTGGTAGTGCATATTTGCAATTCCACCACTCTGGGAAGCTGAGGCAGGAGGATACCATGATCATGCATATCCAGCACAACTGAGCAATTCAGCAAGACTGAAAAATGGCTTCAAGGGCTGAGGTTATAGCCCAGCATTTAAAGGGCTTGCCTAGCAAGTACAAGGCCCTGGGTTTAAATCATACCATACACAGGTCCACATCACATACAGGATCTCACTCCGTAGTCCAGGCTCATCATGAATGAACTATGGCATCCTCCTGTCTCAGCATGCATCACACTGCCCAGTATGAGCACTGTATTCTTAATCTCATTTCCTTATTACAAGTAAGAAAAATGGCAATTATGCTAACTCTCTCGGGTACACATTAAGTACATGCTTTTTACATGGTGCTGCTACAGATGCTCATTAGATTCCATAGTGGTATCAACAACCAAGTTTGGGAGCCCAACTCATCTAAGCACATACATGCATGGAAACACAGAAGCACATAAATGAAAACATCAGAAGCAATGGCAAGATGGTTTTTTGTTTATTTTGAGACAGGGTCTCCCTCAATAGCCAAGTCTGGTCAGAGAGATGGTTTTAAGAATTTCAGTGTACCTACATGGCACTCTAACCAATATTTATAGTTTACTATGGAAAACACACACAGCTTGGGCTAAAGGAATAGCATAGTGGTTGGAGCATTTGCAGGGTAAGCACAAGGTTCTGAGTTCAATTCCCCAACACCAAATAAACTAGGCATGATGGCACACATCAGTGATCCCAGGCCCAGGAGGATGAGGAAGGATGACTGCTGCTGAGTTCAAGGCCAGCACGGGCTATGTAGCAAGTTCAGTCAGGACCAGCCTAGACCGCACAGGAAGGCCTGGTCTCAAAAAAACTAAAAGGAAAATACATACAGCCTAATTTAAGCCACCTGAAATTTAGAAACAGACCAAGTTGAAAAAATGGTTCACATAGGGGCTGGAGGAATGGCTCAGCGGTTAAAGCCCTTGAGTAAGCACTAAGCCAACTGCTAAGTACCCGAGTTCGATTCCCCACCACCACATAAGCTGGGCGTGGTGGCGCACACCTGTAATCCCAGCACTCCGGAGGCTGAGACAGGAGGATTGCCGTGAGTCCAAGGCCAGCCTGGGCTCTGAAGTGAATTCAGGACCAGCCTGGACCACAGAGCGAGACCCTGTCTCAAAAAAAAAAAAAAAAGAAAAAAAATGGTTCACATAAAGGCATGGAGAATGCAGATAACACTATAAGGGAAGCTTATAGTGATGGCAACTCACATGTATAATCCTAGCTCTCACACAGAAGGCCAAGGCAGAAGGACTGCAATTTTTTAAAAATTCTTTTTATTAGTATGTATTCATAATACATAATAACAACAACCAGGCTGAGAAACTTGTTGTAATTTCAAGGCCAACTTTAGTTACATACTGAGTTCAAGGCCAGCCTAGGCTACATAGTGAGACCCTATCTCAAAAACACAACAAAAAACAAGTTAGGCCCTGTGGCACAAACCTGTAATCTGAGCACTCTGGGAGGCTGAAGATGGAGGACTGGAAGTCTGAGCCCAGCCTAGGCAACTTGGTGGCCTACCAAGACTCTTGTCTCAAAATCAAAAGTAAACAATGGGCTGGGATGCAGCTCAGTACACAGTACAAAGGCCTAGGTTTAATCTCCAGTACACAAAAAGTAAAAAAAAATCTTTGAAAGTTAAGGTTACACACCACAAGGAGATGTCTCAAGGAACAGAGTATAGTGGAATGAAGATCTATTTAAGGGCTCAGGGCAAAGCTGGAAAACACTTGCCAATAAGTGCAAAGCCCTGCATTCCACGACCCAGCACCACAAACTGGACACGGATGCACATGCCTGTAATCCCAATAATAAGGAGGCTAAGGCAAGAGCGCTGTCATATGCTCAAGTCCGGCCTGGGCTACAGAGCAAAACCCTGTCTCAAAAAAAAAAAAAAAAAATCTCCGTAACGGCAAGGACCGAGAAGTTCATTTCCTCTTTGACCAGGACCACCCCAAGCACTGTGATCAGCATTTTAGCAGATTCAGCAGCTTTTCACCAAACCATACTGTGTACTACAGTACTGCAAAGACATCGTCCAGGTGAAGTAGCAAGACAAGACACAGTGTTCCAAATTACAAGCGCACCGCAGACAGAACAAGACTACAGGAACAGAGGGAACCAAGGAAGCCTTCCCAGGGAGGCAGTATCTGCCCTGAGTTCCAAAGGTGCCAAATGAAGTTAGGGAAGATTCCAGCAGAGGGAGACAAAGGGAATGGAGAAACTTCAAGGGCCTAAGAGATGTTCCACACAGCTCCAAGAAAACCCACAAGCCATGGATGAAGTACCCTGAATGCCAAGAAGAATCAAAGTGGTGGAAAGAGCTGAAAGGTTTTAAATAAGAAAGCAACTGAACTGTTTTAAGAGTCTGGAAAGACACAAGTATGAGCAAACCTCTGAATTTAACCAAAAGATAAAGTATTACAACACAGATACAGGAAAAGTACTGTTTAAAAAGTGTTACTTGTTTCTCTCATAGGCAGATGTCCTTTATGGGATTATGCAACTGTCCTCTGAAAACTGAGAACTCAAAAAAAGAGAAGAGAAAAAAGAGGGCTGGAGGAATGGCTCAGCAATTAAAGCACCTGCCTAGCAAGTGCTAAGTAAGTACCTGAGTTCAATTTCCCAAGCACCACATAAACCAGGGGTGGTGGTGCACTCTTGTAATCCCAGCAATCGAGAGGCTGAGGCAGGCGGATTGTCCTGAGTCCAAGGCCAGCCTGTACTACACAGTGAACTCAGGACCAGCCTGGGCTAAAGAGTGAGACCCTGTCTCAAAATAAATAATTTGAGACTACTATCCATTTTAAATCAAGCCATTTTACATAACTTTGATACATTCTGATTCATTGGTTTGCGTGAGACAAGGTCTCATTCTGTAGTCCAAGATGGTCCCAAACTCAATATGTAGCCCAGGCTGAGCTCAAACTCATGGCAATCCTCCTGCCTCAGCCTCCTAAGCGCCAGCATTACAGGTGTCACCACACCCACTTATGTGGTGCTGAGCAATCAAACTCAGGGCCTTGTGCTTGCTACGCAGCATGTCACTGTGCTTTTTCTCCAGCTCTTTACTGCAGTTTTTGAGGAAAGTAATCTTATTTGGGATTAATCCCACCATGAATTTTAAAGGCTTCATGGACACATTCGTTTTGGATCAGACCACAGCCACTCTCTGCCTTGAGCATACCCTGTCAAAAAAATTTAAGCTTTTATCCAGTGGAAGCCAGGATCTTGAGAAGACTAGGCAAGTGCTCTAGCACTGAGCCACAACCCCAACTCAAGTCTAACTTTCTGATTGCCACATTGTTCCTAAGCAAAAGACTGAGGATCCAAAGTTAAAATTTTGATTTCTAAGCATAGGGAAAAAATGAAAGCATTTCCTCTAATCTCAAAATCGAGGCAAAAATGCTCACTGCCACTACTCCTATTCCTGAAATTTTATCTAGAGCAAATAGGCTACAGAAGGCTATATACAGGATACAAACAGAAATGGAATAAGTCAAATTATTGTCTGTAGATGATATGATCACACACTTAAAGACCCTACAGATTCCACCAAGACAAAGAAGATTTCACTTTTAGAGCTGATAAACTCAGCAAACCAACAGCATATCAAATCAACATTAAAGACTAATAGCTTTTCTGGGCTGGGGGTGTAGTTCATCAGTTAAGAGTGCTTGCCTAACAAGCACAAGGTCTTGAGTTTGCTTCTCTATCACCAAATAAATTTAGGGCACGTGGCACACACCTGCAATCCCAGCACTCAGGAGGCTGAGTTAGGAGGACTGCTATTCAAGACAACCAGGGCTACATAGTGATAAGTGAGTGAAACTTTACAATTGTTAAAACAGAGGGGAAACAGCTGAAGCCCCCAGGCATAGAAAAAAACTTCTTAAATAAGACTCCAATATCACAGGAAATAACAGTAAGAATCAACAAATGGGATTATAGCAAATTAAAAAATGTCTGCATGGCAAGGGAAACAATCAACAGAATAAAAAGATAACCTACAGAATGGGAGAAAAAACTTGCCAGCTACTTTTCTGACAGATAATATCCAGATTATACAAAGAACTTATACAAAAAACACCAAAGTCTAATAGTCCAATCACTATATAAGAAAATGAAATGAACAGAGACTTCTGAAAAGAAAAAGTTGAAAGAACCATACTTACGTACGTGAAAAAATTTCAATATTTTTAGCCATTAGAAAAATGCAAGTCACAACTACACTGGACTCACGGCACTCCTCATGCCTCAGCCTCCCAAGTGCTGGGATTACAGGTATGCACCATCATACCCATATTATGTGGTGCTAGGGATTCGAACCCAGGGTACTGAACTTGCTAAGCAATCGCTTCAACCGTTGTGCCATTCATCCAGCCCTACGAACCTGCCTTAAAAAATTATTTTTGAGACAGTCCCTCTATATTACTCAAAATGGCCTCAAACTCAATGGTGAATGGGTTCAGGCAATCCTCCTGCTTCACCCTCCTATGTAGCTGGAACAACAGGCACACACCACCATGCCCAGTTGGATGCTGAATTTTAACACCAAGAACTGAGGACTTTTTAAAGAAATTATAGTCCTTTGGAGAAAATACAACTTTCTGAAAAACTGGTAATACTGTCGTTTTTCTCCATATAAGGCATTTCAATGCTCCATTTGAGAGGTGTGACCCCTAATCTGAGAAGATTCATTCTCACCTACTTTACAACATACCTTGTCCCACCCCTCCCATCTTGGTAGAGACTACAATGTCACCAAACTGGTGCAACGATTCCGGTTCTACCCCTACCTGAAGGAGACTCTGCAGACAAGGGCCTGTTATGTGTTAATTGGCCTCAGGTTCCTGTCTATGCTCCCAAACTTTACAGATGAGAAAATGGAAATTCAGCAGGGGAAAAAAAAACTGACTTGCCAAAAGCAGTCAAGCCAAGTAGAGAAACTCCCCAGTCTCCTGACACTGTCATCATTACTCTACTGAGCTATAACATTATGTGTAACTTTTTGTTTAAGTTTGTGTAACAGTATGAGTAAGTCAGTCATGTGATTTAAATACATAGACAGTTCTATGACAAGTCTTATGCATTAAGAAAACCCAACCTACGCAATACTATCACCTAAGTCACCTGATCAAATGTACTATGTTGAGTCAGTTATAAACAGAACCTTTGCTTCAGAGAAATCACATGCCAACTCAACACATCGGAGTTATGCATCCTCAGAGTTCAAACAGAAACAAACTGCACCTTAACCACAACTAATATACTCTCCACTCCTTATGGCATTGTAGGTCACACTCAGGACTGTTACCAAGGCACCCTATGGTAGAGCTTTTCTATGGCACGATATCATTTTCTTACTGAAATAAATCCCTACACACTGCGGTATATACACAGGCAGGCACTGCAAAGCATTCTCTTGCTATCCTAACTTGCTGAGTTTCAAGACATATCGTTGTATACTTGTATACATTAAATCAAAGGGTGGAAATGAGACAGTTTAATGGAAAAACTTACTAATTAACCATTTCTTTATAGAAAATGTTTATCCAAACCAATAGTCAACTTCTTTCACTGTATCTTTCACCCTTCGTGTATTCAGTTTGGCTGTTTTTAAAACATATGTTATTTTTGTACCTTTTTTGAGACAGGATCTCATTTTCCAGTCTTAGCTGGTCCCCAGATCACTATGTAGCCCGTATTGTTCTCGAACACATAGCAATCCTGCCTCAGCCTCCAGAGACCTGAGATTACAGGTGAGTGCAACCACGCTCAGCTAAATATCTTGTTTTTCATTAAAAAAATTACAGTCAGCTCTCAGTATATTCTGTGGGGACTGCTTCCAGGAACCACGTGGATACAATTTGTAGACTCTCAAGTCCCTTACATAAAATAGAAAAGTATTTGCACATAACTTGAGCACAACTCCCAGTATACTTTAAATCATCTCTAAATTACTTACACTTCCTGATACGATTTAAAAAAAAAAAACTTTACGTAAGTAGCTACGCTGTATTGTTTAGAGAATAATGACAAGAAAAAAAAAATGCACGTCGTCAGTAGAGACATAATTTGTTTTCCAAAAAACCTCGACCCTGATTTGTTGAAAGAAGGACCACCTGGGCTATATTCCCTTTGGTATCACCTACATTGGCAAAACTGCAATCCTTTCATTCCAAGCCTTTAGAAAACAAGGCTGTTGTGCGAGAATACCACAACTTAAGATTTTTCTTCTCAAGGTTCATCCTCCTGTTTGACAGCAAACTTCGTTGGGCTCTGCAATATTTTTAGAGGTCCTTGTATTTGTTGTAAACTTATTAACATTATCAATGGCTCGAGATACTGTTTTCACACCAAAACCTTGTTTCCCTGCGGCCACCTGGGCAAACCTAATTGTTCCTGACCCTCTCAGAACTTTAGGATAAATTAATTAGCAAGACCACCAGGTTTCCTGCATTTGAATGACCACGGGAATTCTTGTCTCTGCAAATAAGCTAAAGAACTTACCTGGAAACTGCTTTCTTTCCTGCTTATCTCCGGGGCAGCTGCCCAAGAACAAGCTATGATGTCTTAAACTTAACCACTCAGGCGAGAACCAAGTTGCTCGAAAGGAAAACTGCCTTAGCAATATCCTGGATTATTTACATCCGAACTGATACGACAAACCAGGTCTCAACAATAAAGGGCATTCCTCCTGCTTCGGCATGACCTCCCAAGACAGCACGGCGCGGCCCCGCGGACGCAGCACCCGCAGCATTCCCGGATCCGACGCCTGCGGTCCTCCCCGCCCCTGCCGAGCCTTCGAGACCACAAAGCAACGCGGTGCCAACCCGCGGCAAGGGACCAGGAAAACCGGGCGGTGGCTCCGCTCCCTACAGGGGCGCGAGGAGAGCAAAGTACGACGGTCGTACCCAGCCCCTCCCACGGCGCGGATGCAAGGGACTCAGAACCACCTGGGCCCCAACACCAGGTGAGACGCCCAGAGGTCCGCGGTGGACGCTGCGGGGCAGCCAGGCGCACGCGCCGACGGGCCGGGGGCCCTGAGGGGCATGGCGCAGGCGCGGGGCCCGCCGGGGTCTGCGGGGCTGCCCGGGCCTGGCCGCGCGGGCGGCGCTGAGGAGGTAAAACTGACCCGCCGGCGCCAGCTGAGGAGGCCCGACCCTGGCTCTTACCGCGCGGCACCACCTCGCTCGCTCGCTGGCTCCGGGCCGGGACCGGGCGGCCAGCTCGCCAGGTGGCGCGGCCCGGATCCGTTGAGTGCAGCCTCAGGGCAGCAACCAGCCCCGCGGCGCCGCACGCTCGGCCCGCCCAGCCTCTCTCACAGTCCCCGCCCTGGCCCTGCCCCTTCCCCGCCTTTCAAGGGTGCCGCCTCCTGTTGCGCAGGCGTCGTAGCGGCCTCGCCCACCTCCTGCCAATGCGCAGACGCCGGACGCCCGCCCGCCCACTTGCTCGGGTTCCGCCCACTCGCTCGAGTCCCGCCCATTCGCGAGCGTCCCGCCCAGCCCCGGGTTGCGCAGGCGCCCTGCCGCTCGACTCTCGCGAAGTCCATGGGTGGATGTTCTCGCGCTCGTGGATGTCGGCCGCCTCGTGCCTTCCAGGTTCGCTTTTCGGGAGGTTTCTGGGGAAAGATGGTGCGTGCCGAGTCCGCTGGTACCACATGCTTTCTTCAGTGAAACGGTCCGTCCTTGCAACAAGTGTCTGCTTTGTTTTCAAAATCATTAGCGTAATGTTTATGTAATTCCTTTGTGGGTTTGGTTTTCAATTTTGCCTTTGAAAGCATTTCTAATGCATTTACCTGTTTCAAAATTCAGAAAACAGACTAGTTATGGTAGCATATACCTGTAATCTGGGAGGCTGAGGTAGGAATATTCCAAATTCAGGACCAGAACGGGCAATTTACACCTTGTCTCGAAATTAAAACTTAAGCTGGGCGTGGTGGCACACACCTGTAATTTGAACACTTGGGTAACTGAGACAGGAGGATTGCCATGAATTTGAGACCAGCCTGGATTACATAGTGAGTTCATAGCCATCTCGACTGCAGAGCAAGGCCCTTTCTCAAAAATAAACACATAAAAAAATTTTAGGGGCTGGAGGAACAGCTCAAAGTTTAAAGATTTTGCGTAGCAAGTGCAAAGTACCTGACTGAGTTTGATTCCCCAGCGCCACATAAGCCGAGCTTGGTTTACCCTTGTTGGAAAAGCCACCAACAAGAGGTTGAATGTCTTTAAAAGCAAGTCACTGTCTACTGCTGCAAAAACTTTTCTCTTGTATTCCAGCATGTTCTGATTCCCCTTCCATATTTTACATCAGAACATGAAAAGTCCTCATAAGAATGAAGGTAGTCCTACAAGAGACGTGCTGAGTCTGGGACACTTCTGAGTGAATTACTTGTTTCTTCTGTGACTCCTTCCCCCATTGTCATTCTGCTTGCAAAACACAGAAAATTCTGTCCTGCAGGCTTTTAATTAGTATTAAGCATCATTTATAGTATTGTCCAAATGGAGCTGGAGGAATAGCTTAGTGGCTAAAGCACTTGCCTAGCAAGCCTAAGGCCCTGGGTTCAATTCCCCAGCACCACATAAACTGGGCATGGTGGCACACACCTGTAATCCTAGCACTCAGGAGGCTGAGGCAGGTGGATTGTCTTGAGTCCAAGGATAGCCTGCGTTATACCAGTGAGTTCAGGACCAGCTTGGGCTACAGAGCAAGACCCTGTCTCAAAAAAGGAGGAAAAAAATAAAGAGTATTGTCTGAGTAGTGTTACAGCGCCTGCTGCTGACGGGAGTGCCTCTGTAGCTAGGAGTTTCCATTTGTAGGGGAGCATATCGGCCCTTTGTCGCTCAGTCCTTCCCTCAGCCTGGAGGTCTCTGATCCTTAAGCAGGAGCTGAGACCAGGAGGAAAATGACAGAAGCTTTTTCACTTCTAAGACTCTTGGATATAAAGCTGGGTGGGGTGGCAATCCCATCTAGTTCAGAGGCCAAGAAGATCCCTGGAGTTTGATCCCCAGCAACACACTCACAAAAGTAGCACCAATCACCAGGCACGGTGGTGCACATCTGTAATCTCAGCACTCTGGCAGGCTGAATTCAAGCCTAGGCTGGGCAATTTAGTTAGACCCTGTCTCAATAAATAAATAAATAGGGGCTGGGGGCATGGCTCTGTGGTTAGAGCTCTTGCCCAGCAAGCACAAGGTCATGGGTTCAATTCGCCAGCTCCACATAAACTGGGCATAGTGACATGTGCCTGTAACCCAGCCCTTGGGAGGCTAAGGTAGGAGAATTTCTATGTGTTCAAGGTCATCGTAGACTACAAGGTGAGTTCGGAGCCAGCCTGGATTACAGAGCAAGACCCTGTCTCAAAAATAAATACATAAGCACTGGAGATGTCATTCAGTGCAAAGGCTCAGGGTTCAGTCTTTAGTGCCACAAAAAAAGAAAAAGAAAAAAATCTTGGGAATCCCGTCAACCTTGGAAAGCCAAGTATGAAAAGCCTAACAACGTGGTTGTATTGAGCACATCTTCTCGGCATGGTTACAGATTGTGATATTGAGGGGCTGGAAGAATGGCTCGATGGTTAAAGTACCTAGCAAGTGCTGAGTACCTGAGTTCAGTTCCCCAGCACCACATAAGCCAGGAGTGGTGCCACATTACCTGTAATTCCAGAACTGGGGAGGCTGAAACAGAAGGATTGCTGTGAGTCCAAGGCTAGCCTGGGCTCCATAGTGAGTCTATGACCAGCCTGGACTACAAAGCGAGACCCTGTATCAAAAAACAAATTGTGATATCAGGCCAAGGAGACCAATGATAACACAAGAGTTAAACAGTGTTCTGGGAGGCTGAGGCAAGAGGATCACAAACTCAAGCCTAGCCTGGGCAATCTAATGAATTGGGAAGATCCTTTCTCAAAATCAAAAATAAAAATGAGCTGGAGATATAGCTGAGATGGAAAGCTATTGTTTGGATCCCCAGTATCTCACAAAAAGAAAATTCTGGGGTTGGAACATAGTGGTAGAGCATTTGCCTAAGTCACCTAACCACGAGTTGTATCTCCAGCACAAAACCAAACCAAACCAAAGTGCCAAGGTTGAATGACAGTACCCAGCCTCAGAGGTCCCATCTTCCCTCCTGTCAGGCCCTTTCCTGCCATCTAATCCCTGAGATGAGCCAAACTTCATAGCCTTTCTCTTTGTAAGCTCAAGTCTCTGGTTTCTCAATGAGCTGCGCAGCTCATTCTGAGCGCCGCAGTGCTCTCCAGCTCCCCTCATGGGCCAGCTGTCCCCATCTGCCACACAGCCAGAGGAGCCAGAACCAGTGGCGGCTATAGGCCAATTTTTTTTCAAGCTAAGTTTTAATTAAAAAAAAAAAACAGCTGTTCCCAACTGTCAGGAAGTGAGTGGCTCCGAGTGCCAGGACTTGAGGTTTGAGATTCCTGACATGCTTCCTCCGGAGCCGGTGGAGCCCAGGGCCTGGGAAATGTGCAAACCTCAGCCAAGCACGGGCTGCCTGCAAACACAGACAAGCTGCTCGCCTTCTGCGGCCACACCCACTCATCCTTACCCACCTGAAACCAAGGAGGCTCCTGAGGAGGGGGCACAGCTGGCTGCAAGCTGTACAGAGGAAGTACAGAGAAGAAAACAAGCCAGCCTAGTGGCGCAGGCCCGGGATCCCATTTTGAGAGGCCGAAATGGGGTGATCACCGTGGGATCCTGACGAGGCCTGGGATGATTGTAGGTAGCAGTGGCTCATACCTCGATAATCTCAATGCTCAAGAGGCCACAGCTCATCATATCCAAATTCCTAATTTATCCCTGCTTCCAGACCCTTACCAGAAATCATGTGGTCAGGTGTCGAAAGACCTGCCATGTAAATTAGGCTACTTTGAGATTCCAAAATCCCACCTATCAGTGAATGACCCTTGCCCTGTTACCTGCTGGACCCAGCTCCCTTAAACTGCTTATAATCCTGGCCCTCACCTCCAGTAAAGGAACTGGTAACACTGATTCAGCCTCCCGCATGTGATTCTGTCATTCTCACGCTGCTCAATACCCCGTTCCCCCAGACTTTGCTGGTTCCTGATCACCAGTGGCCAACGATGGCCAGGAACCCCTGAACCCCAACAGATCATAAGTTCGAACCCAGCCTTGGGCAACTTGGTGACTTAGCAAGACCCTATCTCAAAAAAAAATTAAAATGGGCTCAGGATATAGCTCATTGTGAAGGCCGTGGGTTGGATCCCCAAATACCAAAGGAAAAAAAAAAAGACCCTCATGTCCACCCTCCTTGATGAACAAAAGAGATCAAAGATTGTCAGACTGTCATTTCACAGCCAAGGAAACTGTGGTCAGGAAGAGGAAGAGCTTGATGATCCAGCGCTTCCTAAGGGCCATCTCTGTGAGTCCCCACAGTTGTGTTCGAATCCCCACTGGAACAGCCCTTATCTTATGTGGCCTTGAGCTTGTTTGTGACTTCTCTGTGACCACAGTTCTTGTGAACACTTGAAGTACTCCAGACAAGTTGTCTGGGTAGTAAGTGCCTTCTCAAACCACAGTTCTCTTTAATGCACTTTGCACATAGGAAATACATGGGTAATATACTATAATGATTGATTTAATGATTTTTTTTCTTGAGACAGGTTCTCGCTCTGCAGCTCAGGCTGGTCCTGAACTCACTATGGAGCCTAGGCTGGCCTTGGACTCACAGCAATTCTATCTCAGCCTCCCGAGTGCTGGGATTACAGGCGTGCGAAACCATGCCCAGTTTATGTGGTGCTGGGAAATTGAATTCCAGTATGTAGGCCTTGACATAGCGCTTGCCTACATAGTGCTTGCTAGGCAAGCGCTTTAACAGGTGAACCGTTTCTCCAGCCCCTGATTTAATGATTGTTTACCTGTACACTATCAGCACACCCAAGGTCAGACTTGGTATGAGGTAGGAGATCAGGAGATAGTTCCTCTTATCCTTAAGTAGCATCTAATCCCATCTATAGAGAGGATAACCCTTAGCTCTTTTCTAGCATCCTGATTGCACTTCACTTAGCACTGGTATGAAACTGTGATAGACAGTAAGAAATATGTAGCGGGCACAGTGGTACTTTGGGAAGCTGAGACATGAGGATCCCCAGCTCAAACCGGCCTTGGCTAACTTAATAACAGTGAAACTATGTTGCAAAAAAAAAAAATTAAATAAAGTGGGCTACAGGAATGGCACAGCAGTTAAAGCACTTGCAAGCTCAAGGCCCTGAGATTCCCCAGTACCACATAAAGCTGGGTGTGGTGGTACACACCTGTAATCCCAGCATTCGGGAGGCTGAGGCAGGCAGATTATTCTGAGTTCAAGGCCAGCCTTGGCTGCACCAGTGAGGTCAGGACCAGCCTGGGCTACAGAGTGAGACCTTGTATCAAAAAAAGGAAAAAAATCAGAACCACAAATTTTAATATTTATAATATATTGGTCTTTATACCAATTCCTGTCACACAGCTCCTAATTTACCCTTGGAATATCCAAAAAAGTAGAGATCTTTGGGTAGTTTAATGGGCTAACTAAGGCCTCCTGAGTATCTCAGAATCAGGACTGGTTGGCAGGGAAACAAACCATATGGTTATAGAGTATCGAAACTTTAAAGCCAGGTGTGGTGGTAGCACACATCTGTAATCCCCTCACTCGAGTGGTTGAGGCAAAAGGATCATCATGAGTTTGAGGTCAGACTGGGCTGCATAGTGAGTTTGGGACCAGCCTGGACTGCACAGAGAGACCCTGTCTCAAACAAGAAGTATTTGGGTGCTGGCTCACCCCAAGAAGACATGGAATCTCCAAACCACCCTCTTACACCTTCTGCTGTCTATCTCTTCCACGTGACTGTTCTTGATTGTATCTTTTATAATGAAAGAGTCAGCATGCCTTTCCCTGAACTCTGTGATACACTCTACCAAGTTATCAGACCCAAGAAGGGGGTTGTTGGAGCCTCAGTTTGTAGCCACATGCTGTAATTTGGATCCTAAAGGTTCCATGAAAGCCTGTGAACGGGTTAAATAACCATTCTCCAACGTGGCACTATTGGGAAACGCTGGAATCTTTTAGGTAGAGCCTGAAGTCCTTAGGTCACTGGGGTGTGTCCTCCAAGGGGATTGTGAGACGCTGACCCTTCCTCTTCCCTTCACTGTGCTCCCTGGGTTATGGCAAAAGTGGTTTTGTCCAACTACAGACACCTGTTATGTGCTGCTGAAGTAAGGGGAGTGATCAGGCACTAAAACCTCTGAAACCATGAGCCAGATGAATCTCTCAGTACTGAGGAAGAAACCAGGGCGTTCACTTGTTTTTGATTTTGAGATATGGTCTCACTAAGTCACCAAGTTGCTCAGGCCAGGCTCAAACTTATGATCCTCCGGCCTCGGCCTCCCAGAGTGCTGGGTTTACAGACACCACCAGCACCAGTTCCTTTTCTCTTATTAGCTGGTGATCTCAGGTGTTTGTTAAAGTAATGTAGAGCCAACTAACGCAACTGGGGAGCACAGGGAACCACCTACAAACACATGATAGTGGGGACAGGAAAAGAGCAGGGATGACCCAGAGAGGAGGGGACTCTGAAGCAGGATTCCTGAAAGTTTCATTCAAAGTCATGAGCACGAGTGGGCCTCAACTTACCTTCATTGCACAAGCAAGGGAAGTGAAGCTTAGAGAACCAAATTAATGACCCAGAGGTACACCCCAACATTGGCCTCTAAATTCTGTGTCCAGGGCTGAGATTTCCTACTTATACATGAATATTCCAATAATAATAATAATAATTATTATTATTATTATTTTGGTGGTACTGGAGATGGAACCCAGGCCTTCACACTGAGCTACATCTCTAGCTCCCACCTCTAACTTAGTTTTCCTTGAAACAAGATCTCCCTAAATCATTATGTTGACCCAGCTGGTCTCAAATTTATGATCCTCTCTCAGGGTGCTGGGATTACAAGTAAGTATGCCCATTCCTGGCTAACCTTCTAGGAGATGTGCAACACGCCCAAAGGCTCCAAATGTGCATGTAATCTTTTTTTTTTTTTTTTTTTGAGACAGGCCCTCACTCTATAGTCCAAGCTGCTAGTCCTGAACTCACTATGTAGCCCAGACTGGCCTCAAACTCATGGCAATCCTGCCTCAGCCTCCTGAGTGCTGGGATTGCAGGCGTGCAACATCACACTCAGCTTTCTTTCTGCTTATTTTATTTTTGAGACAGGGTCTCACTCTGTAGCCCAGGCTGGTCCTCAACTCACTGTGGAGCCCAGGCTGGCCTTGGACTCACAGCAATCCTCCTGCTTCAGCCTCCTGAGTGCTGGGATTACAGGCGAGCATCACCATGCCTGGCTTATGTAGTGCTGGGGAATCGAACTCAGGACCATGGGCTTCGTAGGCAAGCATCTAATCACTGTGCTATTCCTCCAGCCCTCTTCTTGGAGAATCATCTTCAGAAGGACATACAACTCTCTTTCGAAAATTCTTCCACTGGGGCTGAAGGTGTGGCTCCGCCATCCCCTCAAATCTACCTTTGATGGTGGATTTCAGTGTGAACAAATTTTGAGCAAACAGGTAGAATAATAAGGTGGGTGAGGGGCTGGTTTAGCTTTGAAACAAGGCCTTTCAGAGTGCTGGGACTGCAGGCCTGGACCATGGGGTGCAGCTCTGCCTCTTCCTTTGTACCAGCTCAGCCTGGCTGTGGCTGGTAGCTCCGGGTCCTGGGAAGCCAAACTGACAGTAACGCCCCCCTCCCCGCCTTTGTCCCCTGTCCATCACAGTCACATCCTGGTGAAGGATTTAAAATTAGCTCTTCCCCAAGGCAGTTTTATATCTTCCCAACAAGCTTGTCTTTATTTCTTCCAGATACTGGAGTTCGATTCCCCAGCACCACATAAGCCAGGTGTGGTGGCACACGCCTATAATCCCAGAATTTGGGAGACTGAGGCAGGAGGATTGCTGTGAGTCCAAGGCCAGCCTGGGCTCCATAGTGGGTTCAGGAACAGCCTGGGCTATAGAGTGAGACCTTGACTCAAAAAAATAAAAAGAGGCTGAGGCAGGAGGATTCCAAGTTTGAGCCCTGCATGGGAAACTTAAGTGACTTAGCAAGACTCTATCTCAAAAAGAAAAAAAAAAAGGGGGGGGGGGGGGGGGCTGGGGATGTAATTCCATGCAAAGGCCCTGCATTAGGGTCCCACTGGTTTTTCTTTTTTCCTTCTAATTTCGCTTAACCTTAGTTAACACCTTGGAAACCTGTCTTCAGTACAATCACATTGAGGATTAGGACTTAAGTGTATGACTTGGAGGAGGGGGAAGATACCCAGTTTAGTGGTGGGAGCATGCAGCAGGCTTGAACAATTCCAGCAAGGCCAGAGAGGGCTTGGCTGCAGCCCTGTAGCCAAGGGGTGGCTCCATCAAAAGATGGCCTTTAAACACGATGGTCTGGGAACTGTGATGGCCAAAGAGAAGCTAGTGGCTAGGTGCCTGGCGTGGACAGGAAGCCTTCAGGGTCCACCCACAGCAGGGAACCCCAGCAGCTTTTTCCTGTTCTTTACTTCACAGAGAACTCAAAAGCCTTAGATCCCTAGCTGGGGTTCCTCGTTAACTTTGCTTTTTTTTTGAGGCAGTGTCTCACTTTGCAGTTCAGGCTGCTCCTGAACTGTGTATCTCAGGCTGGCCCCAAACACACAGCAATCTTCCTGCCTCAGCCTCCGAACTGGTGTGATTACAGGTGTATGCCACCACACCTGGCTTCTCTGGTGCCAAGGGATTGAACTCAGGATCTTGTGCTTGCTAGGCAAGTGCTCCAACTGCTGTGCCGTTCTTCCAGCCTCCCGAATTAACTTCTGATTACTCCCTCCAGTCCAATATTTTAAATATTGTTTTCAGAACACAGAAGAAACAGCGGCAGTTCCCATCTCCCTGGTGTTTTTCCCCTGTCCGTTTGGCCGCATTTTGCCTTACTGCCCAGCAGTAGGGACGGAAGTTGGGGTCACAGGGTGCTGGGCAGCCACTGAAGGGAGTTGGACAGCAAATCCGGAAGAGGGGTCAGTCACCATCCTAATCATCTAGGGTATTTTTGGTGGTGATGTTGGAACCCAGAGACCTACACAAGCTCTGCCACAAAATTATATATTCCCAGTCCTCAGTCATCTAATTTAAATAGCTACTGTATGCAAACGAGCACCTGGCGCATGGACCGCCCTAAGGATGTGTCTGTTTCGGGCCACTCATCCATGGCCACCTGAGCTGTTGGGAGCAGGCCACTATCTGGGTGTCCTAGACCTATATTGTCCACTGTTTGGGGTTTCCTCTTCTGGTGACTGCTGAGCCAGCTTTTGGGGACCCCACCTTAGCCTCATTTCCTAGGACCCTATTCCAAGAAGAGTACACAACCTCAAGAGGCTGGAGATCACGTTTTGACGGTGATCAGGAGCTGTAATGGGAAACTTCAGAGCAGGATTTGCCCAGTTCTGCCCACTGGAGGGAGAAGTAGCTGGTATGTGGACTGAGTCACGTGGAGCACCTGGGCACGTCCTGAACCCTCGGCTCTAGTTAGTGGCACGAGGTCTTTTTTGGAACAGTGCCGTGTGACGTGGGGTCAGGCTGCCCAGTCCTACTATTTTGCCCCAAGCGGCTGGCCCTCTTCCCATCTGGTCATGACCTGGATGCAAAAGGGCCATCTTCCAGGAACCCGCTTATGTGTATGTGCATGTTCGTGACATCCCTGGCTGGCCTTTCTGTGACCACTAGGGTGACCCTGGGTTCTGCCTAGCAGCTGGCCTGTCACTTGGCAGCTTGATGTCTTTCGGGCTCCAACATTCCCTCCCTTGGCCTGGCAGTTCTCCCTTCCCCGAGAGGGTCCCTCCTCCTGCCCTGCTGCCCTGCGGCCGCTGCAGTCATTCCAGCCTCTTCAAGAGCTGAATGTTTGTCACCCTCTCACTTTCTTTGTTTTTTGGGGAACTATGTAACAGCTCATCATTAAACCTTGTAAACGCTCCCTTTTAAGGCACCCCGGGATTGCTTTTGAGGGCAGATATAAAATGTCCAAAAAAATTTTTGTATGAAATTCTGCCTTCCTTTTATTTAAATAGGACATGATCCCACACTACTCATGGACCAGCTCTGGGATGCTGAGTGGGTGGGCGTGGTTTGTGTGCCATGGTTTCTTCATCTACCAAGGAGAGAGGATGGATTAAGAAGCCTCTGCAGGGGCTGGAGGAATGGCTCAGCGGCGCTTGCCTAGTAAGCACTAAGTACCCAAGTTCGATTCCCCAGCACACAGCACACGTAAGCTGGGCATGGTGGTGCATACCTGTAATCCCAGCACTCGGGAGCCTGAGGCCGGTGGACTGCTGTGAGTCCAAAGATAGTCTGGGCTCTAAGGTGAGTTCAGGACCAACCTGGGCTCCAGAGCAAGACCCTGTCTCAAAATAAATAAATAAGTAAATAAAGGCCTCTGTGGATTTTTGAGACCTCCTACTTGAGGCAGCAGTGAACACTCCTGCTTCTTGGACCATGCCACTGGCCTGGGTTTCACCAGACTTCATCCCCACTCTCAGAAACATGGCTGGGAGAATCCAATCCTGCCTGAAAAGTTAACTAATACGAAAAGATGCAAAAAGGCTGTGCCAGGCAAATACAGGTAGAAGTGCCAGTGGCAGCCCTTTCCTGGCCAGAAGACACCAGGTGAGCAGAACAGCTCACTGTACATGCATCTCTTCCTCTGGTGACAGCACCCAGCACCACCTCATGCCTGTAGGGCTGGGGTGAAGCTACTGAGTCTTGAGAAAAAACAGGGGTGGAAATGTAGCCTTGTTGACCCCTGGATGAGACCTCTAACAGGTCACACGGAGCCTGGTGGCAACCTTGAGCTCAGGGCTGCTGCCTCAGGACCATTTCACATCCTACCACCAGTGAAATGACAAGTGGCAGCAGTGACCTTCCAAGCTGCAAGCAGCAGCAGCGTTTGGAAGTCAGGAGGTGGAGAGCATGCAACAAGCCCCCGTTCTGCTTGGATGGGGCTGACCAGATGGCTGAGGAGAACCACTTCCAGGGAGCCTGGAAAGATGCACATACCACTCTGCCCACCTCCTCGCCTTGCTCCTCTGGGAACCTCACGCAGCCACTGCCAGAGGCAACGTGATGGCCGAGGGAATGTGGCCTGATCCTTCTCAAGCCATGATCATCACAGAACACGCTGCAAGCCCACTTGGAAGCATTCTGGTCTAACTTTCTTGGAACCTGGGCATCTTTCTGAGGGTAAGGCTGGCAGTGGCTCCATGATCAGGTCCCCTCTGCAGGCGACAGAAAGGCCACTCCCAGCAGCACCCCCACTGCTGTTTTAGAATAAAGCACCCAAAATGGAGGGGTTTATCCCACTGTGGTGGCCACAGGCGAGAACTGAGGCCAGGCCTGCTATTGGCTTATACGGGTTGGGACAGTGTCCCCTTAGTCTTTCTTCCCTCCCACTTGGCCAGGCCCATGGTCTCTGCCCCAATCAGACATTCCTGGGGTCACGCTGCTTGGTCAGTCCCAGCCTGTGGGCAACTAGAATCCAGGCCTGGCTTCCTGCCGTGGGGAGCACTTCCCTCACCTGGTGTCCTGACGGGCCAGCATGGGCTGGGTACATCTGCCACTCTTTCTTAGCTCTGCTGCCACCGCAACCCCATCCATAATTTCACAGGTCCCTCCCGGAAGCTCCCAGCATTATTTTTCTTTGTAATTCAGAAACCACCACTAACTCGAGTAGTCTCAGGTAACTTTAATAAAAAGTGTCAACAGTCCTTTCCCCATTGTGGTGTATACACGTCTGAGCTCAAACACAAGATCTCAGCTGCTCAGAGACCAGACATCCACCAGAGGAAGGCCAGGCTGCCGCCAAGAAGCAGAGCTCACGGTTCCCAGGTCCAGGCCTCAGGCAAGAAAGCACCACTTCTTGCTCTGGAGTCTGGCCACTGGACAGTCACACTGGACTCTGGGCCTTCACCTGCTTTGCAGAGAAGAGCCGAGTCCCCCTATTCCTGGAGAACATTCTATTATTTTTTCCAGCTTTACACGAGTTTTGCCAATCCACAGGCCCGCAAGGCATGAGATGGCATAACAGAGGCAGCGCCAGCTCCAAAGCCATCATCATGGCCCGGTGGCAGAGGAGCGCTCTTACAATGACACAAGATAAAGTGGTCGTTCCATTGTTAAATAGCACATATCCTATATAAATTAAAAAAAAGAGGATGAAGGTGGGCCAGGGAATGAGAATTGGCACAGACACTTATATATTGCTTTCCAGTTTCAAGGCGACAGATGCAAATCATGAGACACCAGAGGAAACAGAAAGGAGGGCTGGGTGTGGCTTTTGTGAGTGAGACAGGGTACCCTGCAAGGCTGGGATGAGATGAGCAAGGATGGGCAGCCAGGCCAGAGGAGCCCACCGGACCCAGAGATGGACAGAGGCAGAGGCGGTTTCTGGCCTCACCACATGGGAGTGACTCCCTGCTTTCCATGAAAAATAAAAAGCATAACTAAATAAATACTGTACACAGAGCTTTCAGTGACTCTCCGTCCTCCAACCTCCACAGGTTCACAGTGGAGAGGGCCGTGGGGGACGCATGGCTCCAGGCTGCCAGGGATTCCCCCATGTGCTGTGGGCTTGGCAGGAGCTACCCGTGGACACGTCCTCCTCCCCAGACATGAGAAAGGTCATAGGACAGTGTCCCACTGGATACTTGTATCTTTATGTGACAACCAACATACAGTTTCCTGAGTCGTGCCCTACATCTCCTCTATGGTTGGCAGCATCCCCGGCCCCTGCAAGACCAGCATGTGAGCCACACTTTGACTTTTCTCCTTTCTGTCTGCCCCAGGCCCCACTTAACAGGGTGACCTAACTGGTGCATGGGTTTCTTTCTTTAAGATGCCTGGAGGCTTCCCCAGCTATCTCTTCTCTAAGCTCGCATACAGGGAACACCGGGAGGGAAGGGCAGCAGGCCAGTCCTTCCTCCCGCATATCCGCACACCTGACCTGTCCCCGTCTCCACCCCCACCGCGGAGGTCTGAACCTGCAGAGACACTAGAAACTACTCTAGGTAAAAGCAAAGCAGAGGCCTGGAGGAAGACACGATGCTGCGAGGACACGGTTCGTCCAGGGTGCATTCTAATATCTTATTAGGTATCTGAATCTGTTAGGAAAAAAATTAGAAACTATGTATAAAACTTAAAAATTTCAAGTATCAAAAAGCTATTTCGGATCAAAGTTTTAAAACAAGCTGTCAGTAAGCTGCTGCCACAAGAGGAAACTTTTACAAAAGTCAACTGAGTCAGTTCGGCTGGGAGCTAGGAAATAAAGCAGTTGGGGGAGGACGCAGGGAAGGGAGAGCACTGGCAGAACGAAGCAGGAGGAACAAAGGCTTTTTTCTTTAAGCCAAAAATGAGAGGCGCCAGGAAGGAAGGCAGGGTCAGTGGACACAGTCGCTCTCTGGAGAAGGGACCGTAAGGTGCGCGGCCTGGGCTTCCCTTCCCCCTTGTGTCTCAGCCCTGGACGGTTCATGGCTGCAGGCGGAGCTGACTTCTGAGGAGCACACAGACAGCAGAAAGCACAGCAATGGGAAGGAAAGAACAGGAAGTTGATCGGTTTCTGCAAAGAAATCCTTCCGGAAAGAGAGGCAGTGAACAGAGTCAAGACGCTACACAGTGTTGACTTAGCTTCTCAAATCCCATTAGAAATGAATTCAATTTCTACGTCAGGGTAACTGAAATGCCCCCACCCACACAGGGACAGGGCTGTGACCCCCCCGAGTATGAAGCAGCAGCGTTTATTCAAGACACAACAGTGAGGGACTCCGGTAGCGCTCCCTTTTCTCTGGATGGAGAGGGTGCATCCTGACAAATCATCCAGTAGAAATCTTAAATTCTGATAAATTACACAAAACCACTCCTTGGCCTCCTCTCCCCATGCCAGGCCCGCACATAGACACATGCTGGCTTGTGGCACCCTCTGGTGGCAGTATGGAAAACCACAGTCTGAGGCTAGCCCTGGTTTTGCAGAACCGCCAGGCACAGATCTGCACAGGCCACCTGTCTTTCTGCTTTCCGATCTTGTCTCTTTGCAGAAGCCCGGCTCGAGAATGGCCTAATGACACCTGGAGGTGGTCTGGTTCCCACTCTGTGGATGGCTTTGTTTGGCCACAGGTTTCTTTCCGCAGGCCTCTTAAGATGACGACGTTGGGCCTTTAGACTTCAGTTGAAAACAGTATACTCTGTCTCTTGCTGTCTGGGGCAGGGATGGCTTCCAGCTGCAGGAAGTACAGCAGCACTTGGACCTGCCCAGGCAGAGGAGGAAGAGGGAAGAGGCTCAGAGGGGTGCTCAGGATCTGCTGAGTAAATCTTCTAGGCTCGAACCCCCAAGATCTGCTTAGGTGACATTTTCTGTCCCTCACAGTAAAAAATTGGGGCACAGGTGGGGTTCCTGAATTGGTATGACATGGGGACATTGTAAGACCCAGGCCAAGTACACCGAGAGGACCAGCACGCGTAGCCCCGTGAAGCCCAGCAAGGCACAGAAGGAAGTGGCTGGGGCCCTCCCCGCTTCTCTCAGCCGTGGGTCCAGCCAAGGCCTTCTCTCCGACTCTCAGCCCCCTCTACAGTGGTGGCAGGAATAGCTGGCAGGGCTTGGGATGGTACAGAAGAGGCTACCTCATCTGGCCAGGGTGGCACGAGCTGGAACCTGTTTCCCATACCTGGGACATGACCTCCAGGGACCAGCTGTCGGTCATGGTGATGGGCTGGCTGGGGTTGGCAGGGAGCTTGCTTTCTTTCTCGGAGGGCCGGAGGAGTGTGGGGCCGAAGACAGTGGCGAGGTTGTGCAGGGACATCTTGTTCACTGTCTCCTTTTCGGCCACCCTGTAGAGACCAAAGTAGAGGATGCCGTCTTGACTTGGCCTTCAGGATAAAGTTGAGGGGACTGGGCCTCTGTGGAGTCCTCAGGAAACACAATGGTAAGCCGCATCTTTGCTACCTTGTACTAGCTCCATGGCAGCCACCTCCCTAGGGAGGCAAGGACCTCATCCTAGCTGTGGTGAAAGCAGATCTCACTTTTGTCTCATTTTAATTAATTTATTCATTTTTGGTGCACCGATCCTGGAGATACTGCAATACCAGGTCGATGAGTGGAATGAATGAAGAAAAACACCTATTCCATTTCCCAGATCCAAAATTCCATCTCATACATTTTTCCTAGATAGAAGATGTATCAAATATTATTGATAAAAAGATATTACACCTGATCTTGGCCGAAAGGCTAAGAAGCAATTATTTATTTATTAAAACGGGTCTCAGACTGGTCCTGAACTCACTATGGAGCCCAGGCTGCCTCGAACTCATAGCAATCCTCCTGCCGCAGCCTCCAGGGTGCTGGGATTGCACGATTTTTGTGACACTGTGGATCCAACCCAGAGGCTTTGGATTAAGCTACATCCCCAGTCCATTTTTTTTGTTTCTGATTTTGAGACAGGGTCTCACTAAGTTGCTAAGTTTCTCAAAATGAGATCAAACTTGTGATCCTCCTGCCTCAGCTTTCCAAAGTGCTAAGATCACAAGTTTGTGCCAGCAGACCCAGCTAAGACCCCATTTTTTGTGCTTTGCCATCTGAGGGGAGGAAGGCAAAGGGCACTTGAAGCACTAGGCATCTGGGCCAGCTCTGGGCGATGGGAAATGGGGAGTCAGAGTGTGATGAGGGCTGGTGGGGCCAAAGCACCTCGCTCCTCACCTAAACCAGGGCGCAGAAAGAAGGGTGACACTGGCTCTGATCCCCAGCAGAGGGGAACAATTACAGAATTACAGACAGGTGGGAAGAAAAGGCCCAGCTTCCTGGGGTCCTAGAGCCCTGGGCCCCCGTGGAAGGTTAGGGCTACCTTTTCAGGTGATCCAGGAGAAACAGGAAGGTCAGCAGGTTGGCTTCTGGGAGGGACAACAGCAGGTTGAGCATACAGCTCTCCTTTGCAACGGGATCGGAAAGAGCTGCAAAAAAGGGAGGAGGTTACGTGTCAGGATCCTAACAAATGCCGTTCCCAAGGGCAAAGTGATGCACCCAGGCCCTGTGTTGGAAGGTGCTGGGCAGTCCAGGCCCGCCACTGTCCTTGTTCTCAAAGTGCTCACCCCGAGGCAGAGAGAGGAACAAGGAGGGGAGAAAGGCCCAGGCCATGCCAAGCCCTGGGAGGACCCCTTGTTGCCCTGTGCACCCCGGAAGCAATTTCAGGTCGGAGAGACCAGATTCTTTGCTAAAAGGGTACCATGGAGGATGCAGCTGTCCTCACATACCAGTGTCCCCCTTCTGATGGGACTCTCCAGGTTGACTTTGGGTCAAGGCTATGCCTGAATCTCTGCTTGACTGGCCCAGGACCTGGTGTTACACAGGTGAAGCCCTGTTGGCTCTATCCTATAGAAAAGAGCTGTGGTCTTCAGAACCCCACACCTGGGCATACCCATGGCAGCACCTCTCCCCTTGGTTTACCGGAGCAGGCAGCCCTCTGAGAACGGGCAGAGCCTTCTGGGACAGGCTGGGTTCCTGTCCCCCACCCTCCATGGCCAGCTTTCTCAGTTAAGTTGAAGTGTTGATTGCAGCAGAGGGGCACAAATCAGATTCCCCCCCTGAAGGGGGGTAGTGACAGGAGAGGGGAAGAGATGCCTCCCACGGGGCCCAGGCCTCTGATGCTCACCGATGCCTTCGGCAAAGTTGGGGTAGAACTCATCAGTGAAGAGGGGCTCAGGCAGCTCGCGAAAGTAGAGCTTCAGTGTGCCAGCGATGGCGTTCACGTCCATCTCACTCATCATCACTGAGACGTCCTTGTTATCTGGAAAGAGCGTGGAAATGGAGCGCTTCTGCACAGATCCGAGTGGGGGCTTCTTCACTCCCTGCCTTGACTAGCTAGACCTCACTGTGTTGACCACGCGTGGGTTCCCGGGAGCAGCACACCTTACTCAAGCATCTGTGTGGGTGTGGTCTGCAGGGCTGCCCAGGAAGTGAGTGCGTCTCTCTACTTCTCTTCTGCCCAGTGAGAAGCAGGCCAGTAGCAGAGCCAGGCATGCTGGCCAGCGATGGCCTTGGAACCTGCGCCGGAACCAGACAGCGCTCCCTGTCTGTGCCAACTACATGGGTGCCAGTGTCTTCTGCTAACAGGAAGGCGCAATTATTTGAGCCATTTTAGTGCTTCAGCCAGTTAGCCACTGATCCTTCACACCATGGGCCGGCCACTCCTGTTGCCCAGAGGAAGCAAGGCCTACCTGTGAATGCTGGCATTCAGGGGGCTCCAGGCCAGGTGAGTAGTATGCATCTTGTGAAGAGTGTGGAGGCACAAAATGTTGGTAAACCTTTGTATTTTGAGGATGCTGGACAAGGGGGCCTCTGTCCTCCCCTGGCAAGTAGGGTAGTTCGGCCTCTTTCATTAGGTACAAGGGTCAGTGACACAGGAGACCCACAGCACCGAAAGGAGCTAGCACGTTCATATCCTTTGCCTCACAGCATCCTAAAGCAGACCATGGTTGGATTACACTAACCCCTGGGCTTAGGCACCTCCTTCCTGTCTACCTTAAAAATAGCAGCACATCCCCCTAAAGCTCCAGGACTTACTTGGTAAAACGTGGCTAAGACAGTGTAAGAATCATTTTCTTTTGGTAGTACTAGGGACTGAGACTAAGGCTTTCACTTTGACCTATATCTTTAGCTCTTATTTATTGATTGATAGATTGATTTGAGACAGGGTCTCGTTCTGTAGCCCAGGCTGGTCCTGAGCTCAGTGTGTAGCCCAGACTGGCCTTGGAGTCACAGCAATCCTCCTGCCTCAGCCTCCTGCGTGCTGGGATTTCAGGAGTGTGCCACCACTCCCGGCTTATGCAGTGCTAGGGAACTGAACTCAGGGCTTTCTAGACAAGCACTCTAACTGCTCTGCTATTCTTCCAGTCTCTCGTTTTTAATTTTGACATAGCCTCATTAAGTCACTAGAATGCCCAGTCTGGGCTTGAACTTCCTGCCTTAGCCTCCTAGAGTGCCAAGACTACAAACCTGTGCCACCAGATCCAGGATGTTTTTTTTTTTTTTAAATGGAGTCTTAGTATGTTGCTTAACTGGCCTGGCTTTGAATTCCTAGACCCAAGCAATCTTCTATCTTCAGCTTCCCAAGTAGCTGGGAGTGTAGGTTTGTGTCACCATGCTTAGCTCATCTCAAATTTTTAAATAATAAAAATTAGCACAGTGGTTAGAGGGCTTGGGTAGCAAGCATAAGGCCCTGAGGTCGATTCACCAGCATTACATAAGCTGTGCACATGCCTGTAATCCTGACACCATGGAGGCTGAGGCAGGCAGGAGGACTATGGTGAGTTTCAGGCCATCCTGGGCTACACAGTGATTAGGACTAGCCTGGGCTGCAGAGTGAGACTCTGCCTCAAAAAAAAAAGCATAATAAATAAACAATAAGCTTGGTGGCATACGCCTGTAATCCCAGCACCACATAAGCTGGGCGTGGTGGCACACGCCTGTAACCCCAGCACTCGGGAGGCTGAGACAGGAGGATTGCCCTTGAGCCCAAGGCCAACTGGGCTCTGAAGTGAATTCAGGACCAGCGTGGACAACAGAGCGAGACCCTGTCTCAAAATAAATAAATAAATAAATGAACAAACAAACAAACAAACAATAAGTGAAAACTGCAGTGACATGTCAGGTGCAGGTCACACAGGGTACTCTGGGATTCTCAGTGTGGATATCACCAGCCACTTCTTTACTGCACATTGCCTGGGAGACACTTACTGACGTCAAAGGCTGCCTTCAGTGCCTGGATGTCTGTGGCCACTCCAGACACACGGTAGATGCCCACCTCCTCCATGCCCCGGCGCTCAATCTCCTCCACGCACTGGCGCACAATATAGGGCACCTTGGACCGTTCTCTCCTGCAGGGGACAGGAAACATCCTCAGTGTACTGGCAGCCCTGCCACCTACATGCACACCTGGAGACAGATGTGAGGAAGATACCGAAGGAGCCTGGGCTTGGGGCTGCACACAGAGCCTTGTGCGTGTTTCCCTCATCCTGGGAATCCATAGTTATCTTGCATGTATTTCATCGAAGGGCTTGAACCAGACACACACCTAGTTACACCAGGAGATCTCCCCTCCCTCCCTTCTCTTATCTCCCCGTTTCTATCTTTTTTCTCTCCCTCTCAGTACTGGGGATGGGTCAGAGCACTGCACTTGTGAGGCAAGCACTCTCCCACTGACCTATGCTCCCTGCCTGGGGCTTTTTTGAGCACAGGTGACAAAAGAAGTATAGTTCAGAAATCTCAGACTCTGAATTAACTGAGGGCATCTGCTGTCCTGGAAAGCAGCCTTATTTTCAGGTGGGGAGACTCAACCTGGTACTGCCCTGTCTCCCGAGTGTTGTCTATGCTCATCCCTCTACCTCAGAAGAAGGACGCCACAAGCATCTGCTCAATGAATAGCTACACAAGGTTGCCTAAGCATCCTGCACTTCAAAATGCTTTTCTTCTTCGAGTTTCAGAGACATATAATCCTAGTACTTCCAAGTAGGGCCTTGGAATAAGAATAATTCAAACACAGAAACCAGCACTGCTAGAAGCATTTAAATCCCACCCCTCAACCCCTGCTCTCCATATTGAGGATTGAACCCAGGCAGCACTGAACTACTTCCCAGCTCCCCAACCTCCTTTCTTGAGACAGGGTGTTGCTAAGTTGCCCAAGATGGCCTCTAGTTTGTGACCTTCCTGCTTTAGCCTCTGGGGAAGTTGGGATTACAGGCATGCACCACCACACCTGGTTTTAACGTGAGTTTTGCAATGCAAATGGATTCATGGACATATCAAGGATTTTTCCTGTATCACTCTGATCAAGGGTGCTTATTTGGGACAGCCAACAACAAGGTCCTCTATACTCATGCCAAGATGGTTCCTAAAGCGCTGGGGGGACAGGAGTGGTGTTTAGATATACCACTAGGTATCTGGGGAGTGGCCCTGACAACTTGCAAGTCAGGGGCCCTGCTCAATCCCATCCTCAGGAAGTGAATGAAATCTGAAAGGAAGTGGCTTGAATCTCTGAGAATTTGCTCTCAAACCAACAAACAGGCTTTCCTGGCAACAAACTAGTGACAAAGGGGCAGGGGTTATACTCATTCATCCGGCACACAGCAAACCTTGCACGTGTGCAACTCCTAGAGTCCAGCAGCAGCCAGTCTACGGCTGCCAGAGAAAGAAGGCAAAGACACTCCTGAGCTGGGTTTGCAGTAAACAAAAGAACTAAACAAACTAAGCAAGCAGAGGGCTCCCCACGCGGCAGCCACACACAGACGACGGTGCCTACTCTTTCCTACAGAAACGCCTGCAGGGACAGGTACGTTCCAGGGCGCAAGTCCATGCCCCATGCCACTCACTTGGTGACGACAGCAATCTTGACTCCGAAGACCCCTGTCTGCTTGCGGGAAGGCATTCTCTTCAAGCTGAACTCTCTGCTAGTGAACTTGACTGAGAGCTTCACTTCAATCTGCAGTGGGAAGAAAGGGCTTGGGCGGTTCATCCTCTGGTTTGGCCCAAGGCTCCACCCACTGGGCTGGCCCTGAGCTTGTGATTCTCTTCCTCAACACCTCAGGCTAGAGGCAAAGGCATATGCTACCAGTCTTTACTTCTCGTTTTCTTTTTCTTTTTTTTTTTGAGACAGGGTCTCGCTCTGCAGCCCAGGCTGGCCCTGAACTCACTATGGAGCTCAGGCTGGCCTTGGACTCAAGGCAATCCTCCTGCCTCAGCCTCCCGAGTGCTGGGATTACGAGTACACACCAGCACACCCAGCTTATGTGGTGCTGGGGAATTGAACTTGGCTACTTAGAACTTGTTAGACAAGCGCTTTGACTGCTGAGCCATTCCTCCAGCCCCTTCTCTTGCTTTCTTAATAACAACTTTAAAAATAAACAGATGGGGCTAAATGTGTGCTTAGCATTTCCAAAGTTCAATCCTCAGCATGTGTGTAAGCACATGCACACACACTCCAAAGTAGGGAAAAAGGTAAAAGACTAGTAATAACAAAAAAAAAAAAAAAACAAGCATTACCACAGATTAACATATTATTATCTATGCTAAGTTCCCTTCTGGTGCATGCATGTTTGTGTGTGTGCACATGAGCTGTACTGGGGATGGTACAGAGGATCCTGTTCATGCCAGGCAGGTGCTCTGTCACTGTGCCTCATCCTCATGTGTTTTTTTCACCCTCCGTACTGAGATGCAAACTCAGGGCCTTCAGACTGACTTACATTCCAGCCATCTCCTCTTCACCAACCTTTTAAAATTCTGAGACAGGATCTAAGTTGCTAAATTGCCCAAGTGGGGCCTGAACTTGTGATTCTTCTGCCTCAGATTCCCACAGTGCTGAGATTACAGATCTCTACGATCACAAACAGTTGTGTTTTGAGGACAGGGTCTTACTCTGTAGTTCAGGCTAGTCTTAAACCCACTATGTAACCCAGGGTGGCCTTGACTCATGGCAATCCTCCTGCTTAAACCTCCGTAGCTCTAGGACTATAGGTATGCACCCCCAGAACACCACACCCAGCTTATCTGGTGCTGGAGAAACAAATTCAGGGCCTTACAAACCACTGTGCTATTTTTCAAGCTCACGAGTGGCTGTTTTTAGGTACTGGCTGAGTATCCCTAATCCAGCAGTCTGAAATTCTCCAAACGCTAATTTTTATTTATTTATTTTTAAAGAGGCAGGGTCTCACTCTGCTAGTTCAGGCTGATCCTGAACTTGCTATGTAGCCCAGGCTGGCCCCAAACTCATGGCAATCTTCCTGCCTCAGCCTGTAGAGTGCTGGGATTACAGGTGCGCACCACCACACCCTGCTTTTGTGGTCCTGGGGAATCAAACCCAGGGCCTTGTGCTTGCTGGGCAAATGCTATAACTGCTGTGCCATTCCTCCAGTCCCCCAAAGGTAAAATACTACAAACGGGAAATTCTACAGCCAGTCTCATGCTGACAGTTAAAAATGCATAAACTTACCTTTAGGCTATCTATATGAGGCACATAAAAAATATAAATGGATTTTCATATGTAGGCTTGGGTCCCATCCCCAAGACAGGTCAATTCCAATAGCAGCAAAAAAAAAGTCTGCAATCTGAAACTTTCTGGTTCATAGCATTTTGTATAAGGGATACTCAACCTGTACAAATATTCCAGGGTCTCAGTTTCTATGGGGAGACCCGAGGGCCCCAGGTTGAGCTCCCCACAATTGGGGCAGCACCGTGAGATCTTTGCTTGAGTAGGATGCTCGGGGCCCGGCCTGTGACTGCCTTTCTGCCATCAAATGGAAGGTTCGTCTCTGTGAATGGGGATTCTGTTTGGCAGGCGTCTCTCTCTCCCTCCTCAGTCACGCTCCAGATACTAGCCCAGGCTTACCTCCTTCTGATTGTTTGGGAAGGAAGTGAGGACACTCTAACCTTCTACGGAAAGCTGGCACCAATGAAGCCCTGTGAGTACGTACCCCATTCATGGCAATGATGGTCCGCTGCCAGTCTCTGTCCTGCAGGGTCTGGGGATCCAGCTGAAAGCAAGGAGACGTGATTAACAGAGGCCCTCACAGGTCTGTTCAGAGGC